>SNQJ01S0112166.1:24773-35847 GCA_010110895.2 Picea sitchensis
GTTTTTTTTTTCCGTTTTATAATATTTCACTTTTAATTTTATTTATAATGTTTTAATCTTTTTTATTTTAGTCTTATGTATTTTTATTATGTTTTATATTTTTAAATTGTTTTTCGTTTTTTGTTATTATAATTTGTTTTAATTTTTAAGTTTGGTTTTATTTGTATTTTTTGATATAGTTTTTATTTATTATATGTATTTTTATTTGTTTTATTGTTTTATATTGTTTTATTTAGAGTTTTAATTAATGTTTGATTAATATATTATTACACTAACCTCATTTTTAACCTAAACACACTAACCTACTTACTAATTATTAATTAGTTTTTAATTAATTAGTAATTAATTTATTACTAACAAACCTAATCTAGTTTTACTAATATAACTACACTAATCTAATTAAATTAACTTTATTGTGCTAATTAGTATTAAGAAATGCTACGAACCATTTATTATTAACCTAATGTTTTTTATCCTAAGATTGTTTATTCATGTAGGGAAAAAATTGGTGGAGGGGTGAAGAAATGAAGGGCAAGAGAATGAAGGGTGCAAGAGGGTGATGAAGGATCGATTGATGGAGGGAGGAGTGAAATTAACTGAGTCTAGCAAGATAGATGTATTCATCATGAGAGAAATTCTAAATAGATATTTGGAGGATCAAATCAGCTATGATTATAGGACCCCAAAATAGGCTCCAATGGGGGATGAAAGCTCCCTAGAAGGTGTCAAGAACCACAGATCTCTGAATAGGCAGACCAATGCCTTACTCATTGGGTTGATCCCAAATTGTTTTTCTGCAACCTGTACATGTTCTAATCTTTCGATTGAAACCAAATCTAACTGAAGACTGGAATTTTAAATTGAGATTAAAAAATTGTTGAAATGGATGCTCAAAGGGATGAGCTTATTTGCACACTGCTACCTACTCTATACTGCTGAAAATCATGTTGAATCAAATAAAACAAAAAATCCAATGAATCCAGTTAAGTAGTTGCTGAAACAAGTGAATTGCTTGACTACTTGTCAGCGCAATCAAAATGACAACTTTACCTTTTCTCCACATAGTCAAAATTGCAAGGTGTAACAACCACTGCTGAAAACATGATTGATCTTTTATGCCGAAAAAATATTTGATGTAGTCTACTATGGGATTGGGAAAGACACAACCTATTTCTTGACTTTCAACAAATTTATGGTCATAATTGGGTATGACACATAAGCTTTTTACATCATTATACAGTTCTTGAGATTGCTAAAAATTTTCTGCTGAACTTTGAAATGAAACTCGTGTTGAAACTGACCAAGAAAGAGATATCCTAATCATGTCTATATCATAAATGTGTTTAAGCTCATAACTTGCAAATGAACCATGAATTTGACAACACAAGTCATCCAACACATCGGATATTGGATATTGCATGGACTGAGATGACTATTTTTTTGGTTCCAATACAAATTAGTGATCTTCTATGTGTTTATCCTCCATGACATGATTAAACTTTTTCTTCAAAAAATGAAATGAATTGAGGGTTAATGGTATAGAGTTATAATGCATTAATTGATCCTCAGTTTGAAGATCAATGTAACTTAGGGGACACAATTTTGGGTCTAGAACAACCTCAATATCGTCAATGACATATTCAATGGAGTGATGAGAACATTATTCATATTTACTATCGACAACTTGTTTATAATTTTCTCTCAGAATTTGAAATGAAGAGAAACATAAAGGCATAGATCTTTCACTTACTCTGAGATTTGTTGCATTTTCCTCATTGCTGTCATGATTGTTGTGCAAAGGTTGATTGTCATATTTGATTTGTAATTGAGATTCCTCCTCCCAACAACATGTCGTTGATTGATTTATAGATTCAACCTTGGTGTCATCATCATCATATTTATCATACTTGGGTAGATCATCCATGGAAGAAATGTCATAAAAAATCATACTGGTTGTTCCTCTGCAAGTTGAGTTTGAGTCTCATCTTTGACCAGGTTATGAATTGAATACATGAAATAATCATTTTTCGAATCCATGATACCAAGGGTGAGTTGCAAAGTATTTGGGAACATTGAACCTTTCTTTCTCTGTAATCAATGGAACATTGTAATGAACCTAAAAAAAAATCACCATAATTTTTTTTCCTTTTTTCTATTTGTACATTTATCCTTGAAAAGTTTCGAGATCTCAAGCAAGTAAGATTTCTATTAGAATACTTGAGTTTGAAGGTTTGTTAGAGTCCTTACTATCATCGAATGTCCTTACCATTCAACTTAAGTTTTCTAATCAATGATAAAATGAGTATTTACTCATCACTTCAATGTTTAATTAAGATCCTGAAATTTATAATTACTCTCTTATCTGCTAGTACCTATAACACTACCACAGTCTTAACAATACAAGAAACTTTGGGGTTTTTATGAAAAACCCTACATAAAAAAATATTACCCTATGTATGCAATAAAATCGACTTGTAATACGGTATGATACTCCCATGCCTCTATTCAGGATGAAGATTCTCCAATGTTCCTTTACTAGTCCAATCATTACATTAATAGAGTTGTTCCCATAACAATAAGTTTCTTCTAAGTACCTACAGCTTTGTGAAGAAACAGAGGTCAATCAGGTTTCGGTGATCACAAGTGTTGAACAAAACAAAGGACCCTGTTGTTTACCGAAATCCGAAATATAGAACGTCTGTGGGCCAACATTTCGGGTTTTGGGATTCAGGGTTTCATGAGTACAAGAGTTGGACATCACTACACAACATTTCTCAAAATTGCGACAAGATGCTACGTACTTCGGGGTTTTGGTGTTCGGGTTTTTCGTGAACATAAAAGTCAATCATCAACACACAACAACTCCTGAAAATGTGAAAGGTGATTAGTTCTTCGAGAATTCTGAGTTCGGTATTTCGTGAGTGCAAGGGCCCAAACAACCACATATACAAACCTCCTAAATGCAGAAAAAGGAAGGTGGGTCCTGTACTTCGGTATTTCAGGATTCGAAACTTCATGAGTTCCGGTGTCCAAACCTTGACATACACAAATTTCTGAAATGTGAGAAAGGAAAAGGTGAGACCCACACTTCAGGATTTCAGGGTTTGGGGTTTCGTAGTTTTCATAGCCAAACATCCAACATACCACAATTCTTGAATTGCGAAAAAGACGGGCACTAACATTTCCATATTTCAAGGTTTTGGATTTCGGGGTTTCAAATGTCAAACAACAGAACAAAACAATTCCTGAAATTGCGAAAAGAAAAGAATGTGGAACTAACATTTTAGGATTTTGGGGTTCGGAATCCCACGACTTCAAAAGCCAAAACATCAACCACAAACAATTCTTGAAATTATGAAGAGAAAAGAACGTGGAACTAACATTTTGGGATTTCATGGTTTCGGGGTTTCAAATGTTGAACCACAACACACAAAAATTCCCGAATTTCGAAAGGTGAAAGGGTGTGGAACCAACACTTCGGGATTTCGGGTTTTCGGTGTTTCGGGGTTTCAAATTTCAAACCACAACACACAAAAATTCTCGAATTTAGAAAGTGAAAGGGTGTGGCATAAACACTTTGGGATTTCGGGTTTCGGGGTTTCGGGGTTTCAAATGTCAAACCACAGCACAAAACAATCCCCAAATTCCGAAAGCATAAAGACTTAAGAATTTTACACGCACAGAAGGATACAAAAGGATAAAGGTTTTCTGTGAGGGAAAATCTCTAAATTCATCATAGACCTTGACTAAGGAAAGGGTATACCATTCTGAAAAGAAAAAAAGGAAAGTAAAAACCTCTGAAAGGCGTCGATTCTCAAGATTGTTTTAGCATCCAAAAAAAAACAAAAGGGGTTTCCAAAATTCTTTAACTCCCAATTTTTGTCATTCTATATACATCTAATATATTGTTTGCATACTCTTAGATCATATTGTTAGATACATAGCATCGAATAAAAACATTCGAATAGAAAGAGGGAAGAAATCATTACAGATCCGATTTAATCAGATACAATACACCAGGTGCAAAAAAGGTCATACAGATAGAGAATGTAACTTATTCCAGTTCAAATTCAATAGATACATAACATCAAAAGACATAGCCATTCATAATAGAGAGGGGAAAATTAACATATCTGAATCCAATCCATGGGAAGACAAAGGGAACAACCATGTTCCTCCTAACCATAGAATAGGGAAGCCAAATCTACTTGCCCGATTCACCCCCTATCCTGACCATGAATCCATGAGGGCAAACTTGGAAACTCCTCCTCAGCAATGTCCTTCAATTCCAACAGTTATCCTCTTGCCTCACACTTACTCAACAATGCTCATAATAGCAAGGAAATTCTATTTCAGCAGGCTCCGCTTGCCTCACACTCAATCCACAGTGTTCATAACAACAAGAGAGCTCAAAAATCTTTTCCCAGCATACTTGGAAGCATCCTATCTCCTCGCATATGCTATTTATCAGTTTTTGCTCAGGTCTTTTTCCCCTCCTTTGGGGATTTTTCACAGCTTTCTTAATCCCTGATTTTCAGGGACTTCCAGTGGCCAAATATGTGATTTTCCACTTCTCATAGTCATCCTAGAGGCAGTTCCAACATGTTTCCCCACTCATGGAGTCATGGTTAGCTGATTTTTACATGGTTGTTCCATTTGTCCTCCTGCAATTAATATAAATATTCTGTTGTGATACAAGTGTCATAGTCAAATATTTAGTTGAGTCTAGATAGATCTCTTCCCAACAGTCACCATAATTAAATACAATTATTAAATTTGAAATTCGAAATTGCCATAAATGGAAAAAAAATTCCAGATTCGAATTTGCCAAAAACGGAAATAAATTTCCATCCTATTTCAAAAATAATAATATTTTATTTTTGGGGGATGTCACATCCTTTCCCCCTTCAGTAAAAATATGTCCTTAGTGTTCATTCCTTTACTGTAATAGGATTGGAAGATATTTCCACAAATCTCCCTCCAATTCCCAATTGGCCTCCTCAGGACTAAAGTGCTTCCATTGCACCTTTACCTGAGCAACGACTCTGTTCTGAAGTGCTATTTCTCTCCGATCTAGAATGCGCAGGGGTTCCACCTGGAACTCACCTTCGGGTTCCACCTACACCAAGTTCCAATCAATCATATGAGTAGGGTCATGAATATACTTTTTCAACAAAGAAACATTAAATACATTATGAATTCTTAGATCAGCTGGAACTGCAAGATAATATTCTATGGGTCCAATTCAAGCCAGTATCTCGAAGGGCCCACAAAACTTGGGTGTAAACTTGGCACAGTTACCTAACTTCAGTGAGATTTTCTGGGCTTTTACCTTGAAGTAAACATGGTCTCCCACTTGAAATTCCATGTGTCTTCTTTTCTAATCTGCATAGCTCTTCTGTCTGTCCTATGCTTCTTTCAAATTTTGTTGTACCTTTCTTACCATGTTATCCATTTCTTGGAGCATCTCTGGCCCAACCATGAGTTTGTTAGTCATGTTATCCTAGCTAATTGAAGTTGTACACTTTTCTCCATACAATATTTCAAAAGGGCTCAACTTAGCCGAAGTTTGGTACCCATTGTTATATGCAAATTCTACCAAGTGTAGGTAGTCTTCCCACTTGTTTGGATTTGTTCTTACATACATGCAGAGCATATATTCTATGATTTGATTTGTCCTTTCAGTCTGTCCATCTGTTTGTGGATGATAACTCATACTGAAATTCAAATTAGTATTTATCCCTGCAAACAATTTCTTCCAAAAGGAGGATGTGAATTTTACATCTCTATTTGAAACCACCATTTTAGGAATACCATGCAGTATAAAAATTTCTTTCATGAATATTTCAACAATATTAATAGCTTTAAAAGTAGACTTTACAGGAATAAAGTTTGAAGACTTACTGAGTTTATCGATTACAACCATGATTGAATCATTCTGTTTCTGAGTTTTAGGCAAACTTGTTATAAAGTCCAACGATATCGTCTCCCATTTCCATTCTGGTACTGGTAATGGCTATAATAGGCCAACTGGATGCTAGTGTTTGGCCTTAACCTGCTGACAATCTTGGCACCTAGCCAAATACTCTGTTGTTTCGCCCTTCATATTAGGCCAATAAAATAGTTTTCTGAGTGTTGTTATTGTTTTCTGGTAACCTGGATGGCCATAATATGGTTTCTTATGCACTTCGTCTAAAATAGTTAAATTTATCTCTACTGAATCTGGTATGTAAAGTCTATTTTTAAATCTTACTAGTCCCTTTTTGTTGATACTTATATCTAGTTTATCTAAGTTTCTGATACTATTTTGCAATTCTACCATCATTTTAGTGTAATTCTCGTCGTTAATACCTGTCGTTCTTATTCTTTGTTCCAGATCACTTTCTGCCCTGCTGATATTTATCTCAAATAACCCATGTACTCTTCTGCTTAAAGAATATGCTACTTTATTTTCCTTACCCTTGATATGTTTGACCTCGAAGTCGAATTCACTCAAGAAGGCTAGCCACCTTGCCTGTCTTGCATTAAGGTCTAGTTGGTTAAATAGATATTTCACTCCGCTATTATCCGTCAATAGTAAGAATTTTTTGCCCATTATATAGTGTCACCACATTTTTAAGGCATGTATTACTGCTGCCAATTCTAAGTCATGACTGACATAATTTCTCTTGTGTTCCTTTAATTTCCGAAACTCATAACAAATCACGTGCCCTTCCTGTGTTAGAACACCACCTAGTCCTTATTTACTTGCATCAACACATACTGTGAAGTCTTTATCTGGGTCTACTACCTTCAAGATGGGTGTTGATGTCAATAATTCGTTTAGCTTGTTAAAACTATCTTGACACTTTTGTGACCAGTTAAACTTGGTCCCTTTCTTTTGTAATGACGTGATATGGTAGGCTATCTTGGAGAACACTTCTATAAATCTATGATAATATCTAGTGATTCCCATGAATGACTAAATATTTTCCACATCCTTAGGCACTGGCCATTCCATGATGGCTCTTATCTTTTCCGGGTCTACGGAAATACCTTCCGAGGAAATGACATGTCCTAAATATTGTATTTCTTTTTGATAAAAATCACATTTGTTGAATTTTGTGTATAGTTTGTGTTTCATTAGTGTTTGCAGAACTATTCGTAAGTGTTCATCATGTTCCTCCTCCATTTTAGAATAGACTAGAATATCGTCGATAAATACTACTACGAACTTGTATAAGTACTAGCTGAAAATGTTGTTCATTAAGCACATAAATGTGGTTGGTGCATTAGTGAGTCCAAAAGGTATGACTACAAACTCGTAGTGTCTATATCTTTTTTGAAAAGTTGTTTTGTTTATGTCCTGGTCCTTTATCCTAACTTGATGATAACCGGATCATAAATCCAATTTTGAGAAGATCTTGGCCCCACCAATTTGATCGAATAGATCATTTATCCGTGGTAAGGGGTATTTATTCTTAATGGTCACTTTGTTCAGTTGTCTATAATCGATACATAGTCTTAGAGTACCATCTTTCTTTTTCACAAAGAGGACTGGTGCACCCCATGGCCAGACACTTGGTCTGATATATATTTTGTCCAACAATTCCTATAATTGTATTTTTAATTTTGTCAGTTCTGGTAGACTCATTCGATAGGGTGATTTTGAAATAGGGGCTGATCCAGGTAGTAAGTCTATAGAGAAATCTATTTCTCTCCTAGGAGGTAATTATGGTATCTCATCAACAAACATGTCTTTGAATTCTCGTAGGACAACAAAGTCTTCTAACTTGGGCTTATCTTCTGTTTCTAATAGATTCGTCACTTGGATGGCGTAAACTTGACATCCCTTTCTAATACATTTCTTGAATTGCATTGTTGAAACTTATCTGACTGACACAGGTTTTGGTATACCTTGGGTTGTTCTAACAGTGCCAAAATTATTTTTATAGCTAAGTATCTTTGTATAATAGTCTAGTACTGCTTTGTGTTGTTCCAACCAATCCATCTCGATAATCATATCATAAGATCCTAGTGGTAGGATGTTCAGATTGGTCCTTATCTTTTGACCATCTAAGCTAAACTCAAGATCATAAATAAAGTTAACTACTTTTGTTTTTGTCCTTGTTGCTAGTTGTACAAGCCAAGATTTTGCATGCTTTTGTTTCTTAAGTTTATTCGACTCTACTACATTGGGAGTAATATAACTTAACGTATCTCCAAGGTAAATTAAAATAAAAATTCGAGTGTCATGGATTTTACCTTCGATTTCTACCATTGAGGATTGGTGGTCAGCTTGTCGACCATCTATGGCCCATTTATCTGATGCAAACTTTTGCCCATGTCTCCCACTGTCAAGTCTTCCTGTAAATTGTGAACAATAGTTCTGTTTACTGTAATTAAACGTATATAGTTCCTCTTTAGGTGAGGCTCTCCACACTCCCAACACTTTAATGGTGCATGGGAGTTGTCCTCAAACTTCTTCATTCCCAGTTTTACTGGTTTACCTCTACCTTGCGTATTCGGATGATTGGAGTGAAAATCCTTGGGAATTTTTTTTCTACATTCCAATAAGGAGCTGGTTGGTATCCCTTCTTCCGTTGGTGCATTCCATCTTGTTTCTTATCCTTCCAAGTCTTGGGAAACTCTACCCGCTGTTTATACTAGTCATATCACATTCGTGCCTTCCGAATGTCTCACTCAAGGATTTTGGGTTGTCAAACTCAATTCTGTCCCTGTAGGACTGTGGTAAACAGCTTAAGAATCGCTGGATTTTTACCTTATCCTCTTGGATGTATGGTACGGACCTTAGTAGTTCCAGAAATTTATTTATAAGGTCATCCATCGTCATTTCTCCGAGTCATAATTCATTAAATTCTTTCATATTCCTTTCATAATAGCTTTTAGAAAGGTATTGTTTCTTAAAATAGTTCTTGAAGTTGGACCATTCCTACTATTTCTCCTTTAGGCTCTTGGCCAATTTCAGGTCCTGCCACCAAATGTTGGCCTTCCCCTTCAGATTGGAGATGGCCATTCTGACCTTCATGTTGCTGGAATAGTTATAGATTTGGAAGTATTTTTTGATGTCCAACAACCATGCCTCAACTTCTTCTCCTGTCTTGGACTCTCCATTAAAAGTAGCTAGTTTAATCTTTTTAAATTCTCCTTCAAGGTGGTTTGTTTGTTTTCTTTTTTTGTCTAGTATGGTTTTGTCTTCAGCTGAAGGTGTCCCTTCAGACGAACTATCTCCTTTTTCTGTTTTCGCACCAGAATTCTTGGAGGCCCTTTTCCTGACCTCTTCCTTTAGGTTATCATCTTTTGGGATTTTCTTGGTTACTATACTACGCAACAAGACTTCATTTATCTCTTGTTGTTCCTGCTCTGCATTCTTCAATTTTTCATTGTCGGCCTTGAAAAAATGTAGTTCAACAATAAGGTTTCTCATTGTTTGCAACACCTTTGTGGGTGAGCTTCCATCATTATTCTGTCTTGGATCTCCAGGCGGTCCTTGTTGCAGATTCTCTTCCACCCTGATTTATGCACCCTCTTGGGCTGCCATTATTCAACACAAAACAGAAAAGATTTCTGTTTGTAATCCACAACATTTATTAGTTTTTTCATAAATCAGAATATATACTAAGAAATTAATGTGGCCCTGTTCAGGCCCAGTGTTGTAACTTTTTCTCTGATACCATATGTAATGAACCTAAAAAAAAATCACCATAAAAAAAATTTCCTTTTTTCTATTTGTAAATTTATCCTTGAAACGTTTCGAGATCTCAAGCAAGTAAGCTTTCTGTTAGAAGACTTGAGTATGAAGGTTTGTTAGAGTCCTTACTGTCATCGACTATCCTTACCATTCAACTTAAGTTTTCTAATCAATGATATAATGAGTATTTACTCATCACTTCAATGATTAATTAAGATCCTGAAATTTATAATTACTTTCTTATCTGCTAGTACCTATAACACTACCACAGTCTTAATAATACAAGCAAATTTGGGGTTTTTATGAAAAACCCTATATAAAAAAATATTACCCTATGTCTGCAATAGAATCGACTTGTAATACAGTCTATTACTCCCATGCCTCTATTCAGGATGAAGATTCTCCAACAATCCTTTATCAGTACAATCATTACATTAATAGAGTTGTTCCCATAACAACAAGTTTCTTCTAAGTACCTACAACTTTGTGAAGAAACAAAGGTCAACCAGGGTTCAGTGATCACAAGTACCGAACAAAACAAAGGACGTTGTTGTTTGCCGAAATCTGAAATACAGAACGTCTGTGGGCCAGCATTTTGGGTTTCAGGATTCGGGGTTTTGCGAGTACAACATTTCTTGAAATTGCGACAAGATGCCAAGTACTTCGGGGTTTCAAGGTTCAGGTTTTTCATGAACACAAAAGTCAATCATTAACACACAACAACTCCCAAAAATGCGAAAGGTGATTAGTGCTTTGGGAATTTGTACTTTGGGATTTCGCAAGTGCAAGGGCCCAAACAACCACATATACAAACCTTTGAAATGCAAAAAAAGGAAGGTGGGTTCCGCACTTTGGGATTTTGGGATTCTGAACTTCGGGAGTTCCGGTGTCCAAACCTTGACATACACAAATTTACGAAATGCGAGAAAGGAAAGGGTAGGACCCACACTTTAGGTTTTCAGGGTTCGAGGTTTTGTGGTCTTCATATCCAAACATCCAAAATACCACAATTACCGAATTGCGAAAAAGACGGGCACTAACATTTCAGGATTTCGGGGTTTCAAATGTCAAACAATAGAACACAACAATTCCCGAAATTGCGAAAACAAAAGAACGTGGAACTAACATTTCGGGATTTCGGGGTTCAAAATCCCATGACTTCAAAAGCCAAAAAATCAACCACAAACAATTCCTGAAATTGTGAAGACAAAAGAATGTGGAACTAACATTTCAGGATTTTGGGGTTTCGGGGTTTCAAATGTCGAACCACAACACTCAACAGTTCTCAAATTCTGGAAGGTGAAAGGGTGTGTAACCAACACTTCGGGATTTCAGGTTTTTAGGGTTTCGGGGTTTCAAATGTCAAACCACGACACACAACAA
>SNQJ01S0112167.1:3812-26506 GCA_010110895.2 Picea sitchensis
TTTTGCATGCTCAACATTTCACCTTGTTATGGTGATTGTACTGACAACATTAAAGTGGTTACTAGCTTGTTAAAATTTTAACTCATAATACCACTTAAAATATATCAACGTTATTTTTTTGTTTGATTTACCCAAATTTTAAATGCTTGTTATACCAAAGGTGTATTTTTAAGGGACAATTCTTCTCAGCTCTTCATCGTTTGTTCATGTCTTGTCAACGCGTGACACATGTGAACTATTTTTTGTCTGCTTGACTTTTAGACTTACTCTACGTATGATTTATCTTCACTAAAAATGCAACAACTTGATAATCTCTACTTTGTATCTCCTTCAACATGCTTTCAAACATTCTCTACATACAGTTCATCTTTGTTGTTAAGAACCAAATATAAAAATAACATTAAAAAGACTCAGAATAAGTACCCAACACCTTGAAAAAGATAGAATTTCAGATAATAAGCCTCTTCAAGGGGAAACCTCCTTATACACTACATAAATTTCCAAATACAAGATGATTCCAAATGAAAAGGTCTCCTTGATATATATAGGAGACTAGGAGGTACAATTACAACTAATGGACCCAAGTCGACATAAATAAAATAACGTTACTAATGTAATATGCCCAATTAAGGGGTAATGTGACACTATTTAGGGCTTAACATGCCCCTCCCCTTCAGAAAAGTGTTGTCCATGACGCCTGAGTAATTCTGGATGCTTATGTACAAAAGACTCATCTTCCCAAGTGGAATCTTCAAAAGGTAGTTTCTTCCACTTAATGAGATACTCTGAAATGGATCTAGTCCTCAGCTGGTGAATTCTTGTGTCAATGATACCTTCAAGATCCAATATGATTTTTTCTTCCTCAACAAGTTTTGGAAATATAGTTTGAACTGGGATCTTGTGACCTATAACCTTCTTTAAGCATGAAACATGAAAAACTGGGTGTACTCGTGAAGATGAAAGCAACTCCAATTTGTATGCCATAGTACCAATATTTTGCAACACCTTATAAGGGCCATAGTACTTTGGTGATAATTTATTATCCTTCTTAGCTTGATTGAGGGACATTTGTTTGTATGGTTGTAGTCTTAAAAATACCTAATCCCCTACTTCAAAACTTCTTTCACTACAATGCTAATATGCTTGTTGTTTCATGTGATTTTGTGCCATGGTAAGGTTGTCCTTTAAGAGTTGGAGAACTTGTTGTTGATGCTCGGTGTGATCTTCCATTGCTTGAACCTTAGATTTTTATTTTAGAGAAGAAGTGATGGAAGGTGGGTGGTATCCATGGAGTGCCATAAATGGTGTCATTATTGTTGTAGTATGAAAGGAAGTGTTATACCACCATTATGCTAAGGGTAACCATTTGAACCATTGTTTTTGTTTATCACAGACAAAGCAATGAAGGTATCCTTCCAGACATGTGTTCACTATCTCGGTTTGTCCATTATATTGAGGATGATAGGATGAGCTATGAGCCAATTGAGTACCCAAACAAGAAAATAATTTTGTCCAAAAATATCTAGTGAAGATGGGATCTTTGTCACTTACAATAATCTTTGGGCTTCCATGTAGATTTTGAACTATTGATCCAAAAAGGATCCAGAGAAGGATAAGAACAACTCAGAACTCACAGAGGCAACTCAGGATGCTTAGAATGGCTTCAACAAATAGAGAAAGGGAAAAAATTCAAAGTTCTGAAAACTCATTTAAAATGACATGATCGTGAAGAGCACGTTGCAAGATTTCTAACGATGCAAACAGATTGTCAAACAGAGTTATGAATTGAAAGATATTCACAGTCAAAATTTGGTCAACCTAGCCCAGTCAGTAGGGGATGAGTCAGCATCCGTATTGTTGACGTCAACATCCGTACAACACACGTCGTAGGAGTAGGAAGGTGAAATGTGGCATGTTGACATCAACATGACGTCATCATGGTGACATGGCAACACCAGAGGCTGCCACATTCACCTAGTTTTGGCGTTTTTGGGCCGATCCGTGGACCAATAGGATTGTGCCACGTGGTAGTATGTACGGTTTGTACACTAAAGTGGAATGATTACATGGCATGCTGACGTGGAATGATGAATTTGCAAGGGGCAACATGGACTAGTGAGAGGCTGCCATGTGTCCCAATAAAAGGCTACCACGTGGCAGGCGGGAAATGCTCAATGGCAATCCGTAAGCTAAATTTGAAAAAACATTAAGTTTGGCAGGTTCGCCAAATCTGGTGGACCACACCAAACTTTGTCACGATTCAAGCCGTTGGGATATGGATTAACGCCACTTCTAAAAATAGTGAGCAAACTTTATGTTATATATATATATATATATATATATATATATATATATATATATTGCAACAACATAAAACCCNGACCACACCAAACTTTGTCACGATTCAAGCCGTTGGGATATGGATTAACGCCACTTCTAAAAATAGTGAGCAAACTTTATGTTATATATATATATATATATATATATATATATATATATATATATTGCAACAACATAAAACCCAAAAGGGGGAGGCCCGTGGGTTTGACCGGGACCTCCTCCCCCATATGCGCCTTAATAATTATGACCAAAACAACATCCCAACTACCATACATTATAACCAATGCCGCGAAATTTACTTAAATGTTGAGTCCCCCCAGCCAGTGGAGGACAGCTCACGTACGATACAAATTTTTGGGCACAAAATTCTATGCAATCCAGTCATTAATGCAGGTTGCAGAGTGGCATAGAAACCGAGTCAAATTTATTCTTGGGCCTAGGAGTGCCAGAGTCGGATCGAGGCATGGAGATAATCATTTTTAGGTAATTCGACGCCACAAATTCATTGATGTTGTCTGTTTTCTAATCTGAGCATTATTTTTGTAACTAAATTTCATAATGAGGTATACTTATGTATTTTGCCAAATTATTTTGCTGAGTTAATGAAAGAGCCTACCCATTTGAGAGCAGGACCCAAAGATGTGGTCCACCAGGGACGAACTCCATTATCAAGTTTTTTAGTTCATATTTGATCCTTATGTCTCTTCATTTTTGAGATTTTCCTTATTTAATGGTGTACTTTAATTTATGTTCATTTAATGCAATTCTTTATAAGTCACTCGATGAAAAGATCTTGGATCATGTTGGTATCAAAGCAATCATCTTTGACTTGAATTGTTGAGTGTGAATTCTTACTAGGGCCAAGCATAAGCAGGGTGAAGGAACTCTTAAGACTTTCAATCCTGAAGTTGGTCGTGCATCCCGAAGGAAGAAAATGGTAGAAGAGGACAAGTGTGATGAATAGGCGAAAAAAATTCATATGGTGTTTTATCGCATGTTAGAAATGGTTGAATGAATGTATGGAGATTACGAGAAGAGGATGAAGAAGAAAGGGAAGAAAAAGGAAGCACATGCAGATGATGGTGCTTCAATAAACCAAGGGGCTCGAGGAGACCCTCTTGAGCCTCTATAGCCTCTTTTAAGAAATCGTTATTAAAGCTTGATGTAAAATTTTCTTTACCTGTGTTTAATGGAGATGTTAATCCTGAAAAGATAGATAATTGGATCCGACAGGTTGAAGTGTATTGTCGTGTTCAACATATTGATGAAGAAGAAGTTAAAGTGAAATTGGCTTCTCTTCAGTTGGAAGGCACCGTTCTCATATGGTGGGAGAGCAAGCTTCGGGATATAAGTAAGTGTGGTAATATTATTTCCTCATAGTCAGAATTTAAATCAGCGATAAGGAAGTAATTTTATCCATTAGGGTATTTACTTAAAGCAATGATGGAATGGAAAACTTTAAGGAAAAGTAAAGGTCAAACTGTACAAAGTTTCACAGAAGAATTTAGGAAGAAATCTATTGCATTGAACATTCCTTTGGATTCTTATGAAACTTTAATGAAGTATATTGGTGCACTTCATAGTTATATTCGTCATACTTTTCTCTTGTTTAACCCCACTAGTCTTGATGAAGTTTGTGTGCAAGCCACTCACCTTGAGAACAGGGGGAAGCATGTTCAAAATGATCCCCGGAAGAAACCTTCCAATCTCCCACATAAAAAATTTAACAAGTTTAAAAGGAAGGAAGATAAGACCGCCACAATGATGAGAGGAGGAAATCCATCTTGCACCCATTGCAAGAAAAGTGGTCACGAAGAAGAACACTGTTGGAAACTGCATCTAGAAAAGAAACTGAAACAGTTTGGGGGAAAGGGGAAGACAAAAACCGTTGCTACAGTGCAACAAGATCTTGTTTCCGATTCAGGAGATGAAGGAAATATTACAATGTTTGGAGTATAAGGTAAAGATTCCCTTCATGCTAGTTCAAGTTCCAATAATGAATCTCATGATGATCAACGAAAGATGAATGAATTATTTCACATAAGAGTTGTATCTAAACACACTAAGATAGATACATTATTTGATCTGGGTTCCCAAGTAAACTTAATATCTGAAGCACTTTTCAAGAAGATGGGTCTTGAAACGAAACCACATCCGAAGCCTTATCATCTTGGTTGGGTATGTGATAAAGAAAAACTTAATGTCACCAAACAATGTAGGGTCAAATTTTCTATAGCTTCAAAGTTGATTGATGAAGTGGATTTGGATGTTGTAGCACTTGATATATGTGGCATAGTGTTGGTAAGTCCTTATCTTTATGATATAAAAGCAGTCTTTTTTCGTCATGAGAACAAATACCACCTTACTAAAGGGGGATTGGAATATATTGTTAGAGATCACAGCATGAGGGTGAATACAACACTTGTTAGTGCGGGGAAATGAAAAGACTCATAAACACTAATAAGATATATGTACTCATGGTCATAAGAGAGAAAGATGTCAGGACATCTGACGCTTTCCAAGGATGTGATCCATCTCATAAAAAGGAAAAAGTTGACATTGTTTCTAAGTATGATGATATTTTTCAGAAACCAGATATTGTTCCTAAGAGGGAAATCCAACATGAGATACATCTTTAGCAAGATTCTCCTCTTCCTAATGTGGGCATGTACAGGATGTCAGTTGTGGAGATGACAAAGATCAAGAAGTAGGTACATGGCTTATTGGATCAAGGGGTCATCAAGCCTAGTTCATCTCCTTGTGGTTCTTTGATCATGTTTGTGCCAAAGAAGGTTGGCACGTGATGAATGTGTGTCGATTACCGGGTCTTAAATAAAATCACGGTGAAAAATTGATACCCCCTTCCTCGTATAGATTATTTACTTGATCAATTGAAGAATGTTGTTTATTTCACTAAGTTGGATTTGTGCAGTGGATATCATCAAATCAGGGTCACAGAACATGATGCATGGAAAACTGCCTTTAAAACCAAACAAGGATTGTTTGAGTGGTTAGTTATGTCGTTTGGGCTTTGTAATGCTCTGACAACTTTCATGTGTGTGATGAATGATGTATTCATGTCTTTCCTAGATGACTTTGTGATTGTATATTTAGACAACATTCTTATTTTTAGTGGGACTTGGGATGAACATGTGAAGCATGTAAAGAAAGTATTGAATACTTTTCAAAGGGAAAATATGTATGCAAAATTGTCTAAATGTGAATTTGGCAAGACTGCACTTGTGTACTTAGGTCATATTGTAGGAGGAAAATTAAAAAATGATCCTTCCAAAATTAATGTAATTGTAAATTGGTCTGAGCCAAAAAGTGTAACCGAAGTATGAATCTTCTTAGGTGCATTCCAGTATTGGAGGAGTTTCATTTCCAACTTCTCCTTTATATAATCTCCTTTGCATTCCTTAACTAGTGTGAAGAACACTTTTCAGTGGGAAGGAAAGAAACAAAAATCTTTTGACACTTTGAAGGAGAAGATCAGTATCGCACCATTATTAGCACTGCTGAATATTCAATAGCATTTTGAGATCGAGACAAATGCCAATGGATACACCACTCTGAAACTTTTAACCAAGTTGTTGTTAACTATCCTAGATATGATAAAAAGTTGTATGCATTAGTCCAAAGCATAAAAAAATGGAAGCACTACTTGTTAGGGAAGGAAACAATCATACATACATATCACCAACTCTTAGAGTATCTCCAAGCATAGACCAAATTGCAACAATCTCAACACTACAAATGGATGGGGTTTCTACAACTATTTCATTTGGTAATCAAGTACAAAAAGGGTACAAGTAACAAGGTAGTCGATATGCTTTCTAGACCACCTATTGATGTTTCTATTATTTTGAAGAATACCTCTTTATATCATGATAGATATGTAAAACAATATGCCATCGATGAAGGTTTTAAAGAAGTATATGAGAAGCTAACCCATGGTTCACAGGTAGAGAACTATTGTCTGCAGGGAAAACTACTCTACCATCTTGGAAAGCTATGTATTCCTACAAGTGAACAAGTCCATGTAATACGAGAAGCTCACGCTTCTCTTGTGTCTGGGCATTTGGGGGTAGGAAAAACTATGGCTCATTTGCAGAGGTTTTGTTGCTGGCCTCAAATGAAAACAATTGTAACTAAATATGTAAAGGGGTGTGTGATGTGTTCTACTTGTAAACCCACTAATAGAAAATTGGGGCTATACTCACCACTTCTCATTCCATCCCATCCATGGGAAAGTATCTCCATTGATTTTGTATGGGGTTTACCAATGACCAAAGGGGGTCATGACTATTTGTATGTTTTAGTGGATAGGTTCAACAAGATGTGTATCTTGATGCCATGTAAAAAGTAGATCACTATTGAGCAGACTGTTAATCTCTTCTTTCGGTATGTTTGGGTTCACTTTGGGTTACCCACATCCATTGTCTCGGATCAAGATACTCAATTCCCTGGGGACTTTTGGACTAGCTTGTGGAGGATGATGGAAACCAAATTGAAGAGGAGTATTGTTTTCCATCCATAGATCGATAGGCAGACAGAAGTGGTAAACCGAACAATGGTACTTTTTCTTCGAGGCTACTGCAACAAGCATCCCAAGTTATGGGATGAGCAGATACGCTATGTACATCATGCTTACAACCGAGCTTTACATTCATCCACTCAGATTTCACCTTTTGAGACATGTTTTGGGTACCTACCCAAGGTTCCTTTGGACTTGATGTATGGAAGAGATGCCAATGTGAATGAAGAATGAACAAAGAACAGATCCCGCAAGTTCATCCATAGGATCCAACAGATACAGTAGAAAGTCATGGAACAGTTGGAGAAAATTCAAGCATAGTATAAATCTTGTCATGACAAACACAGGGTAGATCATCAGTTCCAGATTGGAGACCGAGTATGGCTTCGCATCAGCAAGGAGAGATTGAAGGGTGAAGGAAAGAAACTCAAGCCCATTCATTATGGACCCTTTACTATCTTGCAGAAAAGTGGCACCAATACATTTTGTCTGGATCTTCCACCTTATATGCATATTTACTCAGTTGTGAACGTTGAGAACTTGAAACTTTTTTAGCCTCCCATGATCATGGATCAAGATGAGGAAGTTTCAATACCTTCAGTTGATGAGTTTTCACCTGAGTACTTGGATGAGTTACATGAATATATCATCCTGGATAGGAGGGCGATGACTTCATGTAGGGTTGATGTTGATTATATTCGAGTAGGCTTAAAGGGCACACATCCAAACAAGGCAAAGTAGGGAAGGACAAAGTCAGGGGACTCTTCCCTCACTTACCTATTTATTGATGAAAGCTTTTGGTGGTCCAAAAAAATATCAGTGGGAAGGTGTGATCCAAAAAGAATCCAGAGAAGACTAAGAACAACTCAAAACTCATAGAGGCAACTCAGGATGCTTAGAATCCCTTCAACAGACAGAGAAAGGGAAAAAATTCAAAGTTCTCAAAACTCAGTGAAAATGATATGATCACAAATAGCGCATCGCAATATTTTTAACAACACAAACAAATCATCAAACAAAGTTATAGATTGAAATATATTCGTGGTCAAAATTTGGTCAACCTAGCCTAATCAGTACGGGATGAATCAACATCCGTATGGATGATGTTAGCATCTGTATAACACACATGGCAGGAGAAAGAAGGTGACACGTGGCATGTTGATGTCAACATGGTGATGTGGAAGCACCCAGGGTTGCCACGTGTCACCCAGTTTTTTCATGGACCAATAGGATCGTGCCACATGGCAGTCTGTGTTAAGATTTTAGTGAGCTATGGCTCATGTATTCTCTTTTAAATTTTCTATCAACAATTACTTTGAACCATAACTACTGCAGCAAGGTCAATATCACAAGAAAAAGATCCATGCACAAGTACAAAAGAAGTATCCTTGGAAACCCTTATCAACAAGGGAAGAAAACCCAACCAATCCTTTGCTATATTTCTCAAGAGAAAGACCTCCCACACCATCACCAAAACTATCACACAAGAGGGTGTTGCAATTCTCATAATTTCAAAACTGAACATCTAAAATCATGAGATGACACAATGTTAGTATGTTTCCTCAATGGGGATTCACCTTTATTTATATAAGACTTGTCACATCAAATGATGTGTCTTTTGTCACAATAGGGCCGACCCCAATAAATTAAAATATAATTAATAATTTTCATATTAATTATCTTTTACATTTATTATTAATCACATTAAGGTGGGGCCGACCTATACCCTTTACATAACAATTAGGGTTACATGAAGGTCTGACTCTTGAACAATATATAGCAAAGGATTCGATACACCCACTAGTGTTCTTCCACTAGGGGCACATCCATAGGGATGTCATATCTCTGGTTTACTGCATTACACAGAAGAACCATATATTCACATGTTCCCCTATGCTCATCCACAAGCACGTTCACTCTACAGATCTTCTTTCCCACTGCCTCACATAGGAGAATCATCTGGAGTATTCTCATCAACATTGTTGCTCGGAGGAGGCTAATAAATCATCTTCATTTATGTTCACATGATGATGCACCCAACACTTTGGGATTTCACACGTTCACATTGTGCTTAGCCATAGGCATGTCTAACTCAACAGATTGTCTTTCCCACTGGATAATCATCCAGAGTTCTTCTCAACTCTCTGAATGGAGGAGGTCATCTCTACGTTCCTAGCTCTATCTCATGCAGGACCACTTACCCTTATTAGGGGCTTTCTCTCAGGTTTGTAAGCTGAGAGAAAGATTCACATAGCTGCAATGATCCACATCTCACAGGTTTGTAAGCTGGAGAATGTCTCACATAGTTGCAATAATCAACACTCCCTTTCAGCTAGGGAGTCATTCTTCATCATGCCAAGTCTCACATGGATGTACTCTGAATTTTTTCTTGGCTGGAGTCATCAATACTCTCTCTCAACTAGGAAGGAATTATTCATCAAGTTGGTTTGGTGAAGATGTCTGCAATCTTCTTATGTGTAGGAAGATACTGCATGTGTACGATTTTCCTCTGCATCATATCTCTGATATAAGAATATTTCATCTCATCGTGTTTTGATCCATCAGGAAACACTAGGTTCTCAAGGAACTTTTATACACGGCTCTTGGTTATCATCATACGATCCATCTCATGATCAATTAGATCTATCAGAAGCTTGTGAGGCCATACTACTTCGCACACTCAATGGTATATACTCTGCTTCTGTGGTATTCAAGTCCATAGAGATTTTGTTTCTTGTTGTATTAGGAAACCATGACAAACTTCATGGTAGAACATCAATCGATCATTCTCTTTCGATCAATTGTACTTTCTGCTCAATCTGAATCGACATATCCTACAAACTCAAGTTCACACTGGAGGCATATCTTAGGCTATATCCAACTGTGCCTCGTATATATCTCAATACATGTTTTGTCTAGTGAGACTGTCTCGATTGACTCATGAAATGACTAAGAACACTCACTGCATGGCATGAAACAAGTCTAGTGTTAACCAATTACATCAATGATCCAATCAGATATGAATTAATCTCGTCTGAATCATCATCAATCTTTTTCTTTAAATCCATCACGATGGATTTTTCATTCTTGTCACACTTAACTCCTTTAATATTTTCACTGTATATTTTCCTTGACTCAGGAAAATCTCATCGATCCTCTGTCATACTTATTGTCCCCATAAGTAGTGCATCATACTTATGTTCTTCATCTTGAATTCAAAATTCAAGGATTACTTGTATCCAACAACGAGGATTTTTGAATAAGTCATCAAAATCAAGCTCTCATCACCAACACGGTAATAATATAGGTTTGGATCATCAACTTTCTTGATGAAATCCAAACTCATCAAGAATCTATCTATCTAATATAGTTTCCATCTCATGGATGGTAGTATGGATGGAAGTGTATGGGGTCTACTGGATCAAGTGTTTCATCATAGACTACTCCCTTTGTTTGTGAGAAACCTCTGGATATAGATCTCGGTTTGTATTTCTTGATACTTCGATCAGTTGCATGTTTGATCTTATAGATCAACTTGGAAGTTACAACAAACTTCCATTTTGGTCCCTGAATAATATCTTATACATCAGTTTTTAAGATATACTGGTATTCTTCTGTTATGGCATCTTGTCATACTTGTTCTTCTGTTGCTTTTCTAAGACAAGGAGTCTTAGCATTAATGAAGTAGCTGATAACTAAATGATAGTTTGAAAATCTCTTTTTCTTTCTCGGGATGTGTCTTGAGAGGATTGTATGTTTCTCTGCCTCTTGCAGAGTGAGTCTAGGTAGACTTATTATGCCTTATTGGAATATCACCGATCATATCAACTGGAGAACCTGGATCAATTGTAATAACATTTGTCTCCCTCTAAACTGTTGAAGGGGCAGGAGGTACTTGTATCACTGTCAATTTGTATATGAGATTCTCTGGGTTTGTTTGAAAGGTTATTTCTTCTTTAAGGACAACATATTTGGTTGTCTCGCATAATAATCAATAAAATATGGTTTGGACTCCCGTACCAGGGATAATGGGCCAAATATTTTGAGGGCTCCCATACTAGGAATTTTTTCAAAAATAAAATCAACTATAAAATTTTAAATCAATTGATTTACTTGATTTGAAGTCAAGTTTTAGTTTTAGAGGAAGTGGTTTTCCTCTCTCTTTTCTTCAATCTTTTGAGGTGGGTCTAGATCAATGTCAACGGTGGAAGCATATTGTCTTCCCTTCTTCCTTGTTAGACTGTTTCTTGCATAGTGTCCATAATTGTCACATCTGAAGCATTGAATTTATGAAACATCTCTTCTCTGATAACCTGGATTTGATGAAGAATTTTCACCTTAAAAAAAAAAAATGGATTATCTGTGCCCTCGATTAGACTTCGAATTTCAGTGGTGCAAAAATAAATTTGAGATCGTCCCTCAGAGTCGGCGAACGATTAGTGAGTAATATAAGAACTTGGCGACAAGAGAACACAAATGTTCATCGCACACAACCCTAGCTCAGTCTTTGGACTGCCTCAAATTTAATGATAGAACTGCAGACAACGAGCCAATGGTATTGATGGGCCCTTATACAAGATCGTAGCATCTCTAACAGTCCAGATCGATTGGAAATAAGGCTCGAAAACTCTATTGCAAAAGTATGTTTAAATCGGTAACAGAATAACAGATGATGTGATAAGAGAAAAATCGTTGAAGCTACAAACAGGTTTATGGTACATGTCTGGGCAATAATTTTGCATAAACCCTCCATAAGTAAGAATGCAATCGTTTGGTCTGATCCCACTGATATTCGAACTATGCCACATTGCACAGGTAATGCACCTGCAACTTAAAAATAAAACAACGATTCCATGGAGATAGTGATTGATTGAGCGGTTTGTGGACAATTTATATTCGTTGGACCCTCGTATCTCTAGACAAGTACAGATTTTGAAACACGAAATGGATAAAAGCTCGATCGACAAATATCGTGATGATTGGTTCGACCCTTCTTCAGTAAACCCAGAAAACACGATTTCACCCTCACGATGTTTTCAGATCTGAAATCCTTGCAAGGCATCATAGTTTGTATCAGGTGACTGACGCGAGACTTTTATCCATTTCGGCTATCAAGTTAGAACGTTTAGCAATCTGCAAGTTAGAACGTTTAGCAGTCATCAAGTCTTCTCTCTTAGCAATCCCTAAGCTCCTACGACTGTAAAGGTTTTTTTTTTTTGTTCTTTTCACTGTGCATATCGTCTTCTTCAAGAACCCACTCTGATACCATGTTGAGATTTTAGTGAGCTATGGCTCATGTATCTTTTTTAAATTTTCTGTCAGCAATTACTTTGAACCATAACTACTTTGGCAAGGTCAAGATCACAAGAAGAAGATCCATGCACAAGTACACAAGAAGTATCCTGGAAAACCCTTCTCAACAAGGGAAGAAAACCCAACCAATCCTTTGTTATATTTGTCAAGAGAAAGACCTCCCACACCATCAACAAAACTAGCACACAAAAGGGTGTTGCGATTCTCATAATTTCAAACCTGAACATATGAAATAATGATATGACACAATATTAAGTGTGTTTCCTAAATGGGGATTCACCTTTATTTATATAAGACTTGTCACATCAAATGATGTGTCTTTTGGCACAATAGGGCCGACCTATATAACTTAAAATATAATTAATAATTTCCATATTAATTATCTTTTACATTTATTATTAATCACATTAAGGTGGGGCCAACCTATACCCTTTACATAACAATTAGGGTTACAAGCAGGTCTGACTCTTGAACAATATATAACAAAGTATCTGATACACCCACTAGGGGCACATCCTTAGGGATGTCATATCTCTGGTTTACTACATTACATAGAAGAACCAGATCTTCACACGTTCACCTGTGCTCGTCCACATGCACGTCCACTCTACAGATCTTATTTCCCACTGCCTCACACAAGAGAATCATCTAGAGTCTTCTCGTCAACTCTGTTACTTAGAGGAGGCTACTACATCATCTTCATTTCTGTTCACATGATGATGCACCCAACACTTTGGGATTTCACACATTCACCTTGTGCTCAGCCGTAGGCACGTCTAACTCAACATATCGCCTTTCCCACTGTATAATCATTTGGAGTTCTTCTCAACTCTCTAAATGGACGAGGTCATCTCTACGTTCCTAGCTCTGTCTCAAGCAAGAACCACTTACCCTTCTTAGGGGCTTTCTCTGAGGTTTGTAAGCTGAGAGAAAGACTCACATAGCTCCAATGATCCACATCTCATAGGTTTGTAAGTTGGAGAATGTCTCACATAGCTGCAATCATCAACAGTGTGTATGGTATGTATGATGATGTGTCATGATGATGTGGCATGATGACTTGGCAGGGGAAAATGTGGCCCAGTGAGAGGTCACCATGTGGCCCAATCAGAGGCTGCCATGTGGCAAGAGGGAAATTCTCAATGACAGTTTGTTAGCTAAATTTGAAAAAAATATTAAGTTTGGCAGGTCTGCCAAATCTGGCAGCCACGCCAAACTTGGCCACGATTCAAGTCGTTGGGATATGGATTAGTGCCACTACTAAACATAGCAAACAAACCTTATGTTATATGTTGAGTCTGCCCGGCCAGTGGAGGACGACGAGCGTACGGTATGGCCTTTTTGGCATGAAATTCTATGCAGTCCGGTCATTAATGCAAGTTGCAAAGTGGCACGAAAACTGAGATGAATTTCTTCTTGGGCCTAGAAGTGCCAGAGTCGGATCAAGGAGTGGAGACAATCATTTTTGGGTAATTTGACACCATAAATTCAATGGTGTTGTCTATTTTCTGATCTGAGCGTTATTTCTACGACTTGATTTCAGAATGAGGTATACTTATGTATTTTGCCAAATTATTTTTCCGAGTTAATGAAAGAGCCTACCCATATGAGAATAGGACCCAGACATATTCCACCAAGGACAAACTCTGTTATCAAGTTTTTTTGTTCAGATTTGATGCTTATGTCTCTTCATTTCTTAGTGTTTCTTTCTTTAATGGTGCACTTTAATTTATGCTCATTTAATGCAATTCTTTATAAGTCACTTGATGAAAATATCTCGGATCACCTGTCTCCATGAATGCGGTGACAACTGTACTGGATTTGAAAGGATGAGAAAGTGCACAAAAGTGTGTGTACTTGGTCAATCTATCAACAATCACCATGATGACACTCTTTCTTTCAGACTTCGGTAACCTTGTGATGAAATCCATGGAAACCTCCTCCCAATGCTAACTTGGGATGGCTAATAGTTGTAAAAGACCTGGGGTCTTAATCATTTCCACCTTATTTTGTTGGCAAACCAAACATTTTTCCACAAGCCTTTGAACATTAGTTTTAAGGCCATCCCAAAAAAATTCCTTATTGACCCTATGGTAGGTATTCAAAAATCTCGAGTGCCCTCCTACCAGAGAGGTGTGCAATTCCAATAGTACCTTTTGTTTGAGTTACAAGTTCTTACATAAATATAAGCGATATGTGTACCATAGTGAATCATTTTTCCATGTAAATGTATCTGATTTACTAGAATCGTGCTTTAAAATTTGAATTAGAGTCCACACGTTTTCGTCATTCTTCCATCCATCCCTCGTTTTTATTATCCAATTGGGTTGGATGATCGAGATAGCACATAGAAAGGCCTCAATATCTTCATCCTTTCTTGAGAGTGCATCTTCCACAATATTTTGCTTCCCTTTTTTATAGATGATTTCAAAATCATAACCCAACATCTTGGTCACCCATTTTTGTTTTTCTTCTGAAGATAGTCTTTGTTCCAAGAAGTATTTAAGACTATCATGATCTATTTTGACCTTGAAGTGCCTACTTATTAGGTAAGGGTGTCATTTCTTCAATGCATGTAGTATTTTCATCATTTTATTCTCATAAATGGTTTTGTGTAAGTCTTTTACCTTGAGTGGTCTACTTTCAAAAGCAAGGGGCATTCCTTCTTGCATTAGAACAACACCAATGTCATTTCCCAAGGCATCACATTCCACAATAAATGTTTTTGTGAAGTCTGGTGTGGTCAAGACATGAGATTTCTAGATCGTCTCTTTAAGTTGTTCAAAATCTTGAGTTGCCTCTAGAGTCCATGAAAATGAATCCTTATTAGTTAATGTCATTAAAGGTGTTGCCATTCTTCTATAGTTATGAACAAACTTGCAGTAGTAACCTATCAAACCCAAAAATCCTTTAAGATTGTTCAATGTTTTGGGAGTCGACCAATCCATCATGGCCTTAATCTTGTTAGGGTCTACCTTGACACCTTCATAAGATACAATATGACCCACATACTCTACCTCCTTCACATGGTTTGGCATATATTTGTTGCTCATTTAGTAGTTGTAACACCTTGTCAACATGTCGCACATGATCCTCCCAAGACTTGTTATAGATTAGTATATCATCAAAAATTACTACCACAAACTTTTGAAGGAAGGGATTGAAAATGGAATTCATCAACCCTTGGAATGTGGAAGGTGCATTCGTAAGGCCAAAAGGATTCATAATGGCCTTCATGAGTTCAGAATGTTGTTTTTGGGATATCTTCTTCCTTCATTCTAATCTAATGATACCTTGAACAAAGATCCAACTTTGTGAAATATATTGCTCCATGTAGTTCATCTAACAATTCATCAATGACGGGAATGAGAAACTTAACTTTAATAATGATCTTTTTTATCTCTCTATAATCTGGACACATACACCATGAGCCCTCTTTCTTGAGTACCATTACCACCGGTGTAGAGTAAGAATTTTGTCTAGGTCTAATAATGCCAACCTCTAACATTTCTTCAACCATATGCTCAATTTCACTCTTCTGGGCATAAGGGTATCTGTAAGGCCTGATGTTAGGAGGAACACTCCCAGGAATTAAGTGAATAACATGATCATGATTTCGAGTGGGTGGAAGACCTTTGGGAATATCTTCAAATACTTTGGAATGCTTATCAATGATCCCTTGGAGATCTAGGGGAATAGATGGCTTAGTTGTTTGAACATATAGTGAGCATAGTTGTACAATTACACCTTAATGCCCCTTTTTCAATAATTTTGTCATGCCATTAGAGCTTATCACCTTACTAAGTTTCCTTGTGATACCCCTTAACTCAATTTATTTTCCTTCCAATGAAAATTTCTTGAAAATTAAAGGCCATTGTTCCTAATGATTGTAACCATTGGACTCCTAGTACGGCATCAACACCACCCATGGGTATAGAAATCATTGGAATATTCATTACATATTCTCCCATAGTAAGATTGATCTTATTTCATTTTCCTGAGGAATTGATAGTTCCTCCATCTGCAACCATTACTTGAAACTCTGGCGCTAGATATATAAAGCAATTGAGATATTTGGCTAATTTATAGTGAATGGAATTATAAGTACTACCCGAATCAATTAGGGCTATTACCTTTTTCTTTTTGTTATATTCTTTGATATTGAGGGTTTGAGGAGTGTTAATTCCAGGTAATGCATGACATGATATTGTGGAAGTCAACTCTTCAGAAGAAATCTCTTCTACGTTTTCATCTTAAGATGGTTCTTGTTCTTCTTCTTCTTCCTCTTCACAATCTATGTAGAATAATTTCTTCTCACCACACTTATTTCCTTTACTGTACTTGTTGTCACAATTAAATCATAAACCTTTTGCTTTTCTTTCCTCCAATTGTTGAGGTGTCAACCTTGTAGGTTGAGGTGTTTTAGAAGAAGGACCATTATTCTCTCGATAAATGTTAGGAGTGGTCCTTGTTATCGTGTAGTTTGTAGGAAGGGTTTAGGTAGCTTGAGTCAAGGCTTCAAACTGGCGTAACAGGAGCTTCCCCACCCACTGTCACCTCGATGGGGAGCTCTTTCTATTTAGGGTGGCTAATCCCAAGGGAGACATCCCTAGTAATCTGGGGTTTTGAAAGGTCTAAAGGTCTTTTAGGATCAAGGTAAGGGTTTCCTTTCACAAATTACTGCCAAGAGAGATAGTCAAGGAAAAAGTCTTCCACTGAATGACACCTGTTTGCGAGACAAGACAAATAAAGCTAGAAGATATGCTGCAGTGGTTAGTACTTCACAATTTAATGACTATCTTTAAATATATATGAGCAATGATATGTGTAATTATTGACGAAGTCAATGATTGCAATAAAAGCTTATGTTCTATATCACTTCTTCAATAAATACACGAGATACTAGCATTCAATGTGCAAAATCAAATCTTTATTATATCACAATGCAATAAATATTGTAAATCTGCTCATACATAAATACTGTTGCTGTGTCACAATTGCAGATTGATGGGTGACGTCAACCCTAAATTATGCTAGTTTTGGAGGGCAAAAAGTGAACGTTTTACTTATTAAACCAAAGAAAAATAATCTATACTTCATATGCCAACCAAATCACAACGTTTTGCACTTAAATAATGGCTAAAAGAGGCTTGACGTCATCAATATTCTTTGCTATTGCGGAGGCGATAGAAGCCCTAAAAACAAGTCCCGGAGTTTGAGACAAAGAGAGAGTTTTACAAATTTAAACTTATATAGAAAGTGATCATCAACTCAAGATCCTATCAAACAAGGGTGACATGAATGTCAAAACGTTTTTTAGGCCAAACAAGGGTTTTAGACATGTATGGCTTATCACCTATAATGTTGTTGTCTTAGGTTTAGGGTTAGCTAGATTGAGGGTGGGTTTCACAAATCAACCAATGAAAATGCCCAGAAAACTCTATGGCTACAAAGAGATGAATTAGGCCCATAACTTTTGGTCAAACACAAAGTCCTAAAGGGTGAGACTTCATCATCTTCTAGGAGTTAGTCTAGGCGTTAGGGGTTAGTAGGGTTAATTAGGGAGGTTTCAAATCAAAGAGTTTTGAAATGTTGTTTGAACATCAGACTCAGCGTTGTAGCAAGACCGATTACTTAGGGTTTATTGGAGTCAAGGAATAAGGCTAAAGGCTTGGGAGAATCTAAATCTAAGGGCCCAGGGAGGATTGGGCTTGATGGGCATTTGCTATGGCGGAGGCCACCAAGTCAAAACCCTAAGGGAGGCTCATTAGAGTTGTAGCTAAAGCTAGGCCTCATGATACTCCCTCTTTCCTTAGAACTCTTTGGTGGCTTGACAGCTTTAAGAATGAGTCTAGGGCTGAAAAGTGTTGCTTGGGGACAAGGATTTTCAAACCCTAAGGTCAAAATCCTAGGTGTAAACTCAATTACGCTGGGGCGTCCTCTTTTCAACTTATCCAAAACTAACAAAAGAGGCTAGTGTAGCTATGGCTAGGCTAAACCCTCTTTAATCCCGATGAAATAAATTAGTTTTATCATGGGACATGGAAGCCACGACCTAGCAGTAGTGTTGTGTGTTGGCTCCCAGGGTTTCAATGATTAAGCAAATGCTAACAATGTAACCATAAAAGTAAAAAAATCTACCTACAACCATTCAACAAAAAAAGTTTTGCATGCAAAGTTACCCACAAATCAAGAGACATAAATCAAACCCTAGTTGTAAAACCTTCCAATGACAAAACACCATATGCATGCCAAAGTAGTCCTCCTCGAGTGTAGCCTCACTCCAAGGCAAATATCAAGGACAAAGGCCGAAAGAGTCCACTCTCACAGAGAGGCAAGAGTTATATTATGTTCAAATGAGGGAATTGAGATCCTCAATATATATGATCTCATGACCTTCAATTAACAATTAGGTCATTAAAAGAAGCCGACAAGGTTGACTTTACATTATTCAATTATTTGTCATTACATGCTAGAAATGCAAAGTGAGCTAAAAATGGAGCGTCATGCCCCTATGGGAGGCGTTGGCCCTTCGAGGCATAATCATCATCCAACAAACTGGGGCGGTTAGCCCCTCACAGGGGCTCCTGCAACCTTCTATGTGTTCCAAACAAGCCCAACCTGCCATCTTCTCAGGCGATCCAGTAGTCTGGGTGGTGTCCTATCCATCAAGGCCATGATCCCATCTGCAAGGGGCTGATACCATAGGTCAAATCTCTGCCAAAGCATCCCGATGAAGGCGTCCTCCTTCTTGCATCTGGGGGCTTGTCCTGGCTCACATCCTACCTCTTCCATCCCGACAATAACCATCGATGGGCTCTTATTATGGAGATCACAGGCTAATCATCTCCCATGTGCAGATCCTCACGAATTTTTGTCAAGCCGGGCATGGTCACACACACACATCAAAGAAACTAAAAAGCCTCCATGGGCTCACCGGTCCTAGACATCATAGCAATATCAAATCATATCTCATCATTAAAATTATCAAACATATGGGTGTTGAATCCCTAACAAATCATCTAAGAGCTCAAAGACATTACGGATCTACTATACAAGATAAAGGAAACCAACAAGACAACCTATTGGGCTAATACCCACAATGATGAAAGTTTCCTCAAAGGACTATTCAAACCATGTGTAATGAGAGGATGTGGTTTTAGGGATGTCATAGTCATAGTTAGACCAAGGGCTGTTGTTGTCTGTGTGTGCCTTTGTAGGAAGCGAGTTGTACCAGTCATGGATGCACATTTTCCAAGACCCATTTTGCCTTATCTTTCTTTTATTGTTTTACCTGATCATTAAGAAGAGGGACAACGCCTTAGCTTGGTGTGACGTTACCCACTAGTATCTTGTGATGAGAAGGGTTGGCTCGTGATGAGACCCCCTTTCCTTTAGCCATGCAACCAAAGGTCCAGCGCACCACCAGTTTGGTGACAGATGGTGGCAATGTCATACGACTAAATACCTATGAACATAATGGGCCGACTAGTGATGAGAACTCCCATCCCCTCTTTGTTAGGTCTTACATTTATTAATTTTATCATTTTCTTAGGATTCCCTTAGTTTCTTATTGGGAGGATTTTTATTGCTATGCTTAGGGGATCCCACAGTGAAACATCTCTAGGTTTTATTTCCTAAACTTTATCTTTTTACCATTTTACTTTTACCCCCACAGACCCCTTTAGCCCCTTCTTCCTATAGAATAAGGTGTAACCTGAAGGTCATCTAATGGCCCTGAGACTAGAATGGGGTGGATGAGCGGGGTTTTTTAAGATGAAAAGTGATAAGATGGAGGTGGACTGATGGCTCACGCAAATCCCATGGTGGCTAACTTGATACCCATGAATACCGACTTGCTAAGTCACTACATCATTTAACAATGAATAGTCCAAGTGGATGAGTGTAGAATCAGGAGTCTATCCAGAATAGAAAAGAAACAATACATATGTGAGAGGTTATAATGATCAAAATACTTAGCCGCCTGTTACCTCAGGACCAATTGATTACCTCATGGAGCAAGAGCCCTCTGATACAAGACCAGTGGGGTGGTGATCAAATATGACACATACCATGATACCTCGGACCAATTACCTCATGGAGCAAGAGCCCTCTCTGATGCAAGCCCAGGCCGGTGGTGATGGAGGCTGGTACTGCTGATAGGACAGGTTTGGCTGAGAAGAAGAAAGATGGGCCCTCCAGGGCCATGCTCAAGTCACTCCTGCTCTTGGTACTCCATGTCTAGGACCATGTGGGCCTCGAGACATGATCTCCTAGTTATCCCTAGATATCGGGGATAACAGTCCTTCTAGTAGCCATAGCCATATTTTTACTTTCAACATTTCTCACCACCTTGAATGCATTCTACAATGATTTGGGTTCCTAAAGGTGAACCTCATGTTGAATGTTATCCTTTAAATTTCCTATGAATACATCAATCAGATGATCATCTAGAATATATGTTACCTTTATATTCAATCTTTGGAAGTTCTCAATGTGCTCTGCAACTAAACCCTTATGCTTGAGATTTATCAATTGGCTAAAGAAGGTATTTATCCTTGTATCCTCGTAGTGTGTTATCATTTATTCTATGAAAATTATCCAAGTGACGAGTGATTTGCGAGAACAAAGCCATCGATACCACACAAATTGATTGGGTTCTAAATATAAAGAAGCATTTTGTACATTTTGTGTTTGTGACACATCATCTAGATCAAAGAATTGTTCCATCTGAAGTATCCATTTGATTGGATCATTGCCATCAAACTTCCTCACATCGATCTTAAAAAAGTGGATATATAAAGATGTTTTTTAAATGGTAGGCCTCTTGTTGACACATTGAAAACTACCACATCATAATGTTTTCAGGTTCAACTGTTGGGAGTGTCATCATCCTCACTTATCACTGACTCTAAATTGTTACTTCTCAATAAGCGATGACTTCTAAGTTTCTTCTTCATATTTACACTAATGATTCAAACACCGACGATGCCTTCTACAAGCACAAACATCAATGAAGTTTGATATACTCTAGTCACATATTGAGACATCGTTCTACCAACCGAATATCCATATTATTAGTAACCTCTCCTAATTGAATTGATATTTTGACTCAACCAGAATTGGGAACTCGAACTCGTAACTTAGTCAATAAAAAGTATTAAGAAGGGCCTAATTCTCCACTTTTCAACATTGATTTAGGCCTGGAAGAATAAAAAAAATCACTCATGACTTAGACAAAGTGGTCACATGTGGATAGGAACATTGGAGGAAGTGTTGGAAAATTGATTGTCATTGATGTCAACCCTAGAAGAATTTCATAAACCTCGATTATCTGTTGAAGAAAAAGAGCATGAAGGACATTGCAAATGCATATATAACCTCCATGCATTAATAGCCCTCGTCAAGCCATTTCCAACGACAGTCGGCACACCACATGGCTCCTCACGGTTGAGGAGATATGCCTTCTTGAAGATGACCATGTGAATTGGAAACAAGAAATTACAGGTCAACCCTAAAGTTAATTAAAGAAAAGAATTGAAAAAAAAGAAATGATAGGCCTTCCCCAATGTTAGAAAAGGAAGTGATTGGAAGGGTATAAATACACATGGAATACCCTCTCATTTGAATCATCCAAGCTAATTATCTCTAAGCAAAAGTTCAGGTGCAAGGTAGGTCATAGTTACAGGTGTGAGGAGGTTTTTTTGAAAGGCCCTAATTTAGAAGTCCCTCGTTGGTTGAGCAAGGAGTGTCCCACGAGGCCCTCGCAGGTAGACCTAGCCTTGTTATGCGAGGCCCCACCAATTTCCCAGTATATTTCACGGGAGGAGCTCTGTAATATAAACAACTAGCGAAGAATTGCATAAGGTGTCCATGCAACAAATCAGTTTTGAAGAACTCTTGATGAGGCTTATGTGATTGTTGGATTTATGGTTTGATGGTGACTATGAAAAATTGATTCTTTCATCTATCTATAATTAAGGGTGGAAGGAAGGCGAATGGAAAGGGGGTTGTAGCCTCCTTCTGATTGGTGTCGGAGAATATAAAGAGTTGGATCTTCTTTTGGTTGGAGCCTGTAAATTAGGGGGTTGGAGCCTCCTTCTAGTTGGAGCTAGAGAAATTGGAATTTGTAGCTTCCTTTGAATGAAATATTTTATTATATAAGAAAAACATTCAGTGGATTTCCACTTATATCTATTGTGCATTGTGTATCTTTTCTTCTGCTCTTCATTGGATATATTATTTGATTGGAAAGTAAAGTTGAAAAAAGAGATAAATTGTACTTGATATTGATTCACCCTCCCTTTTAGTATCAATGATTTGTATCATAGAGGGTTACCTTAAGAGTAGTCTAATCACTAGAAGGAAGATCTGAGCAAAAATGGAAGGACACATTCCAAATGGGATTCCACTTTTTGACGTAAATAATTATGCATATTGGAGCAACATAATGAAAACTTACTTGATAGCTTCAGGAGTGGAATCAACAATCAAGAAGAAATTG
>SNQJ01S0112168.1:28665-45804 GCA_010110895.2 Picea sitchensis
CATCCGTAACTTTCTCATTTTCCCTTTTCTCATTTTTTTCCTTTTCTTTCTTTTTGGTTCTCTTTACCAGAGTCACCTTTATTTTTTGGTCTATTTACAAACCCTCTTGTCCGAGTGACATTTTCTTGTGAGTTGGGATCATTGTCACCTTCTTCAAATATATACATGGATGTCTCACACCCGTCCATCTGCACAATTTTGAAGCTATCATCAGGTGAATAATAATTCTCTTAAATAATTAATTTCTCATCATAGACATCATCCAGAACAACCGCATTTGGAGTAGGATGTATAGGAACCCTTGGTCTCTGTGGATTATCCATGTTTTCAAGTCTCACTATGTTTTCTTGGGGAGGGTTCCTCCTTTTGTATGGGATTGGTATTCTTGGATTTGACATGTAATTATCTCCTCTTATTAGTCTGGTTATCTCGTTCTACATTTGTTTGATAGTTCTATTCATCTGTGCAATTTCAATTCTTTTCTTATTTTCTTGTGCTGCCACAAATCAATCTTTACATTAGGTATGGTCCCCTTGAAAAACCCTCCTCCCATCATTTGGTTTTGAGCTGGTTGAGGCTTGAATTCTTCGTGCTTTCTTGAACTCGAAGCTCTTTGATTATTAATATTTAGTCCTCCTAGTTGCCTTTGTACTTTTCCCAGTATAATGTCGAGGTCGACACCCATTTCAATCATAATTTCTTCCATATCAGTGGATTTAGTCATCGCCTCCTCCAAAGTATCCATTTGGGATGTTCTAATAGCATATTTTACATTCAGGGGCATTGCATTTTTATAACAAATGAGAATGACTGGGTCATTTGGTCTTCTATCTTCTGAAATTGTACTCGAGGTTTTATTGAACATGAGATTAAAATATTGTATCCTTTCATTCTTCCTCAAACCAATCAGGGTGAAATCGGTGAGAAGGGTATGGTAATAAATCTGAGGGGAAATCATACTCAGGAACATAGATTCAAGGTAATTAAATGAGCAAATGGATCTACTGGGAAATGTTGTATACCATTCATACGCTCTTCCTGATAAGGTTTTCAGAAACAACCTTACCATGATATCGTCATACTCAACATGGTGAAAATCACAAACATCAAGAAATAAGTGCATATGCCTCTTTGCATTGATTTCTCTGTCTCCATAAAATTCCTTTAAGGTGCCCATAGGGAGAACATGGAGCTCATGTTTCTCACCTATAATCTTTAGAGGGGATTCTCTTACCCTCATTCGGTTTTCAAAGCCTGGGTTTCCATGATTTCTTGAAGCATCTCATCCTCCTCCTTGTCTCTCCTCATGATGCTCATTTCAGGGTTGTTCGTTTCTTTATGCCATGTCTTGGGAGACTTTAGGGATATACCTTTCACTTATAAGAATAGAGAGTTTCTTTCTTTTACTTCTGGTAATGAGTCCCTTGTATTTGTCCAACTTCAATCCCAACCTTGTTCTTGTGCTGCTCTAGGTAGCCTTTGATTTCTCCGCTCTTGTCATTCCTCTCTCCTATGTCTTCATAGGATTTATCTCTCTTCTTCTTGGACTAAGATCTTTCAGGACCCTTCTAAATCTTCTCGAGTTTGGGTTTTTTTTATTACCAGATTGTACAACTGATGTAGAATTCCTTGTTGATTGTTCAATTCAATTTCCAAATGGGGCCGACTACCCTGGGGTAAAGTCATATATTCTTTCACAAACGTTGGGCCAAGTTCCAAATTTTTAGTTCATGTCCCGAGTATGGTTGCCAAAAATGTTGATGCTTGAATCTTTTAGGACCGAAACGACAACCTCATGAGCATATAAATGCCCTGCTTTTTATAGAGGTGGTACTCCTATTTAGATCTTCTTGAGATTTTTAAAATATTCAAAATGTAGGACTTGACAAAAGTCGATTGTAGTAATTCAAAGAAACAAAAATATTACAATAAAATAAAAGGAATTTTTTTTTGTTTTCTTTTTAAAGAAATTTCTTGAGAAAGGACCAGGAATTACACATTTCACACATTTAAAGAAAATAAGCAAAATTTCATCACATCCATCATAGTTTGGGATAAATATTTATGATCACATAAAATAAAAAGAATATGATCTGCATGCATAAAAGAACTTTAACAGAATGGAGACATGGGAAGCTCAAATAAAGATAATGATAGATCAAACTCAAATACTTTATATTATGAAAACAAGGTTACAAAGAATGACCAAGATTGTTCCCAAAGCAGTTCTCTTGAAATTTCCAAAAATACATAGTCTGTTACATATTCTTGAAATTGTAAAGCAAATAAAGAAAATAAATACAAGAAATAGGATTTTAGAAGGAAGACCGTGGGAGGTAGAAGGATCAACAAGAAGTGGTAAGAAGAAAAAATGAGTTATCAATATTCAGTTAAACCTCTCTAGTGAAAGAGGTGGAATAACTGGATGAAGGACTTGATAAAGAAAAGAAGGATGTGATCAACATAAACTTACTATGATGGTCGCTCATGTGTTCATTTCCTCACTAATTTCCTTTTATCGTTTTCATCAATGGTTACAAGAACTATCTCAATTGCTTCTTTCCCTTCATTTGTCAGTTTATAGATAGCCTTATTGAACCATTCTTTGATGTCACTTTCATAGGTGCCACGTTGATTTCATGTCAAATTTTAATATTGAACAACTCACCCTCCAAGTCACGAAGATCAATGGAAATGCCATGTAATATTTCTTCAATATATTGATTTTTTACACAGTAATCTAATAGCCAGTTATCTATGGTGTTCTCATCATATTCAATTATTCCATAGAATTTTTCAATTAACAATCCTTTAAAAATCTCAACTTGCTCTTTGAATTGTTGTTTTGTTAGGAAAAATGAGTTGAAGATCAACTTGGGATATTGGACCTCATTAGTGATTCTGGCTAGGTCCACCTCCATGATCCTTTTGAATAGTTCTTCTCTCCTTGTTATGGCTTTGTTGCACACTTGAACAATGTTGTTCAAGTTCTTTATTTTCTCTTTCTAGCGGACATTCATTTGCTTGATCCGACTTGGAGAGGGAAGGTCCTCCTCTCTTCGCTTTAACTCTGACATGTTTGAAACTTTAATAACAAAAGGTACCACAACATCAAGGTAGAAACCTTCTTCATTTTTTAGGTTAGGCTATAGATATTTAAGGAAGGTATGCACCCTCGAGACAAAAGAAATCATTTTTTTTTTTAATTTCCCAAGCTTCTGTAATCAATGCCATTATTTTCTTGATATTATTCTCCACATAGCTCCTGGATGTTGTGAGTAAGCTTGAGGATCCTTTTATTTTGGATGTGATTTCCAAAGGGATGGAAAGGAGTGGAAAATGAATCAAGGTTTCTTCCAGTTCTTTAATCCATTCCTTTAACTTTATATTTTATGCTTTGCGACCACCAATGGAATCATCCAATGCATCTCCAGTTGCTTTATGGATTCTAGAAATTTTGGAAGGTCACATATTTCTTAGGTTAACCTATGAACAAGATTTCTCATTTTTATTCTTTACATCACTCTTCTTCATTCCTAATTTCTTAGATTCATTGTTAAAGACAATGCTTTGAAATAAAAATGATTCTTATTCATCAAGTATGCCATTCTCAATAATTTCCAACGACTGATTCTGGTGGGTCGTGTCTCCTAGCTGATCAATATTAGGAAACATCTTCACAATGGTAGCCTCAAGCTCCATATCTTTGAGGGAGAAGCTATTGATGTCACTATCGACGCGATGTTGTTCTTCCTCTTGTATAATATTCTTTCTCTTCTTCCTCAGGGGAAGTTTATGTGAGCTTTAAATTTTTCCTGGAGGGGGGTTCTTGTTTCCTCCTCCACCTGAACTATTGTTTACTTTTTTAGATGGGTGGGCTGCTCAAGGAATGCTCTTAGGTGTTGTACTCTTAGGATTAACAGTTGGGGACTAGGAACTCTTCTCGTTGGGACCTTTTCCTCTTTGTTTGTACAATTCATTTATGCTAGGCACCGTCTCTAAGTCTCCAATAGTCTGGGTAGGATTCCCCATGTGATTATTTTCTTCTTCTCCTAGAACAATGTGGATAAAAGAATTGTTAAAATCCAATGTTAACATATGTTCCACAAAGATTTTGTTAGGGCCAAACCCTATGATCTTTTCAACATACTTGAAATTCAAGTTGTGGAAGTGGTTTGTGAATTCATCAATTTTGTTCATACTTCTGAATACAAAATCCCCAACTTTCCAAGGCAAAGGAATGAATTGTTTTTTTCCTTTTTCATGAAAAAAGTGCAACCAAAAGTTATATTGCCTTGCAACTTCTATAACCAACATTATGTCAAATATATGACATGGAATAAAGGAAGGATTTTCCTTGGAACCAAAAATCCTTATGACATTGTAATTTTCCATTTTCTCCAAAGTCCCCTTTCTATCCAGTAATTTACTAGCCTGAGAAGATATTATTGGGATATCTCTTCCAAACAAAAACTTTTTTAAAAACCAAGACAAAGTCATTGAAAAACACATAAAAATGCAGGGAATCTTTTTTCCTCCATAATTCTTGGTACCAAAAGGTGACAGGGTCAAATTCACAATTCGCCTTCTTGCATATAGACAATTTAAGAAACTAACAACAATGCGCTATCATGAAAACCAAATAAGAAGACACAAATAATTTGTTATCCTTTTTATACTTAGATAATTGGGAAGAGATTTCAATGGAAATCAACTTCCCTCAATCGAAAATGTCCTGCTCCTTGACAATAAAATATAATATGTAAATAATCATACGAGAAATGTTGGTATTATTTTCTTGGCCCGTAACTCTCGTAAATAACCAGGCAATTTCCCGAAATGGGTTTTTGAACAAATTGAACTGCAATATGGTAATATATTTAGGTATGGTCGTGGGATTGTCCAAAAATTCAGGTAAGAGATCTAGGTCATTATCATGCTTTTTCAAGAAGTCCCTCCAATATTCAACTTTGAAGGTGAGTGTTGGCTCTGGGAGTTTCATCATTTTAAGGAACACTTGAGGTGAAAGAGAGATGAGAGAATTATCTTGGAGTTGAATCATTTGATGAATTGGTATATAATTCTCAGCACACCAGGAAACCACCTCCTTGCAGTGAAAAACTTCAAGAACACAATCTGCATGAGCAATTTCATACATCAAAATTACTTCCTTCTAAGTAGAAGGGGTTGAATAATAAGAGCATTCTCTAGACCACTGAAAGTCCTGGTCCTGTCATCCAAAAATGTTCAAAGTATCTCCACAGAACTGTTGTCGAGTTGTTGCTTCCATAAGTTGACGAGAGAATTGTTTTGATCCAGATAATATTTGAAATGAGCGCTTGAGATATGTAATAAAGTCTTCCACAAATCATTCTTTAATGTGGTTTAATAATAGATCTCCTCAATCCCTTTGCCTATTAATGACAATCTTTACGGGACATGCATGATGATTTATTAGAATTAAACCATACTAAATGTGTATTGAGAAAAGTGTGAAGGTGGTGTGGACAGACGAGAGCACATAGAATTTGGGAATTTTGTGAACCGGTCAACTCGGGAACCCGCCAACCCGTTGTTTCAAAAGGTTGAGAATTGGCTAAGTGTTGTAATGTCCTGAGTCGGCCTCAATATAGGATAGATGAGGTACTTAGGAGATGAGGGATTCGAATGGTCAAAATGTAGATCGTCGATATTTTAGGTACAAAATGTATGTCACAGAACAAGGGATATGAAAACTTGTGAACCTGCCAATCCGGGAACCTGCGACTATAGAAAATGACTAAGTATAGAATAATTTGGTGGTCGGTTGGACTCATGATGTGAGAGTGTGGATGGATATGAGGATCCGTGAGTCCGCGAACCCACTATTTTGGAAAAATGACTAAGTATAAGAACTCAAAAGGGAGAATAGAAGAGAAAAAGGAAAGGGGGAACTAGGGTAAGCATAGAAGAGGGAAAAGAAATGGACAAAAGGAGTTGGAAAAATAGAGAAGGGGAGGGAAATTTCAGAAGAGGGAATTGATCTCAACACTGACACAATAAGTGAGGTGGTGCATACGCATATCTCATAGGGTCTCTGCACGCATCTCCCGCTCTCAGGATCGTTCTAATCCCCTCTTCTGCTGAGCCGAAGAAGCTCCTTGGATTCCCTCAGGAATCACTGTGAAAATATGACCCAGTCCACAGGTCCTTTCTTTCCTCCACACGGCCTTCTGCACTTTACCGTGTTTGTCCCCGAGTCAGTTTCGGGGTTCAGGGTTTCATCCCTCCTGATGTCAAGAATTCCATCACTCTCAAATTCCTGATCACCGATGAGATCTTTGCCCGGCCTTAGCCCCTCCTGGCTATGCCCTCTAGTCCATATGTACGCTCTCCATAAGACCGCAGCCTTATATCCTCCTATCAGGGTTTTGGGTTTCAATTTCCCAATGCTTTCCAATCCCCATTATCCCTCCAGGATAAGCTCCTGGGCCACGTGACCCCCAGCTCACAAGACCGCAGCCTTGTTCCCCATCGAGGTTTCGTACCTTTCAATGCTAAAATGAAAACGTCCTCAGGATTTGCGATCCTCCTATTCCCAACGTGCTTTTACTTCAGCTAGCCCTCCTGGATCATCCCCTGGTCCACGTGACCACTACCCCGTGACCACAACCTTACCCCTCGTCGAGGTTTCATGGTTTCTAATGCCTAAATGCATATACCCACGAGATTGTCGATTCTCCAAATCCTGACTCGCCGGTTTGCTGACAACTGGCCCCTCACGATGGCACTGTCCTCCTTCTCTGATGTGTTGACAGCTGGCTCCCACTCAACGGAGCTTTCCATCTTTCTGATATGTTGACAGCTGGCTCCCACTCATCGGGGTATCGCTTTTTACGATTCCAAAATGCACAAACACTTTTTCACGAGGATCCCCAATATCCTGATGGCCCAAACACCGATCAACAACTTCCTTGTCAGGACTTTCCCCGATAGCGCCAATTGCTGCCACACGTCCCTTCTTTGATGGACGGTCCCAATCTCTATGGGATTTCGAGACTTGTGATGTCCCAATTATTTCGACCTCAGGAAACCTGATCTTCCGAGTGTCGATATGCTGACGATCGCTCGATCTCCACCACGTGTCCCCGCTAATGGACAGACCAAATCTTCCCGGTGTTTTGAGACTTGAGGTGTCTTGATTTTATTTCCCTCGACAATCCTGATTTCCCGATGGCTGTTATTTCGATGGTTGCGCCCTCGTGCAGCTCCTGTCCAATCCGATGGCTGATGGGTATATGCTCCAGATTTGACGGCTCAGATCCTTTCTCCTGCGCACCTTCTCCCGATCCAACAGCTGATGGGTATCCGAGTGAACATCCAACAATCCACAATCTCCTGGGCTTGCACCTTGTAAACCCAGTCGTAACCTCCTCACTTCTCACTGAATCTGACGGCTGACGAGATTTTTCTCCCAGATCTGACGGTGCAAATCGTTTCTTCCCGTGTGCTCCTTCTAATGCTCTCTGGACGTGAAATCTTCAACGGTCCAGGTTTCATCTCTAGCCAATCCGATGGTTGTTGTTTCTCCTCTTGAGCTTCTATGCTCTCTTCCTAATCTTGGAAGAAAAATTCAAATTCCTCAAAGGCCTTGACCTTTGTCTCGTCTCTCCTCTACGAGTTCTTCAACTTTGAACCTCATCGCATGTATGAAACGCTAACTCCTCCTGAGATTTCCTCCTTCGAATCCTCAAAGGATTCTTTTGACCTCTACGCCTTTGCAGAGTCCTCACACGCAAAGTGCTATCTGTGCTGAGCTTCTCCTATAGCTTCGACCTCCACAAAAATTTGATTCTTCTTCTCTTTCTCCCACAGATGGAGAATATAATGCCCTCCTGGAAGATTCTCTGCTCAAGAAACCTCTTGGTGAGTGTTTCTGGGTGTTCAGCAACCCTGTGAAGATTCTTCAAATGGCAGAACCTAAAAGAGTTATCTTCCCCTTCTGTGCCTATCTTCACACTGACTCGATGCCCTCCTGGCAAAGTTTCCCTTTCACAGAACGTTCAATAGTTCTGTCTTCTTCTCTTGTGCACCTATGCACTCGCTCGATGCCCACCTAGCAGAGCTCTCACATAATCCTCAGTGATTCTATTTCCTCTGAACTCACAATAGAGTTCTTCTTCTGTGTACTCCTTGCACCTACTCAATGCCCACCTGGCAGAGCTCCACAGAATCCTCAATGATTCTATTTTATTCTTCTAATTCTTAGCAGAGTTCTTCCAACTTCACCTTGTGTCTGTGCTCAATTCCCACTTGGAAGAGCCTTACAGAACTCCTAAGAGATCCTGTCTGCAACTGTGTCTTCTCCCACACAGCCTTGCCTCTTGAGGTGTTCAACAACCTCAAAGATTTTCCTCCTGAGTTGTTGATTTCAGCTCTTGTGCCTCAACACACCTTTGTCTGAACCCCGCAGTGTTCAGAAGTGCATCTGTGCATCGGTATTCAGAGTCCACAACACTCTGTCACACCCTCCTGGCATGAAACCTCGAAGACCCTCAACTGAAATCACACAAACTCCCTGCAAATGAAAATCTAACACACATACATTCACAGCATATGAAAGAACACGCACAGAGATCCATATAACACAGAACACGTGCAGGAAAAATTGCTTCTGTATTAAATTAAAATTGGCAAATGCTTGTATTTACAAAGGTGTTCTTGAGCTCTCTCTGGCTCTTCTCAACTCAACCTCCCACTCATCTAGCTACCAAAATGAGATCTGGAAATCTCTTTTACCTGAGGGGCTCTTAAAGCACTTCAATCCAATCTACCTACCCTATTTAATTACAATAAATGGTTGTCTAGTCCAGCATCTAGATCTAGATCTCAACCGATCTAGCATTAAATTCGATCTACCTACGCCTGCACAAAGGCACGGCTTCCAAACTCAACAGCTTAAACATTAAAATTACATTGAATTCATATTTAAATGAGGTTGCGCCTCTCTCTTAGTGTGTGATTTGAATTCGCTGGCATGGCTGGCTGGCTGGCTAGCTGATGTGGAGAGATGCTCCTACATCAAACTCCTCAGCTGCAAAATCATGAGCTCCTTCTCATGCGCTTCCCCTCTAAGCAGTTAGAATCCTCCTGGATCCCAAATCATCCTTTGGATTTGTTCATCTGCTCCAACTTGTTGTTTCCTCTTCTGTGCTGCTACTGCTACTTCCTTCCTTCTGCTCAGCTTCTGCTCGCTGGCAGTCTCTACTGACCTCAACATCAGCTCCATGATCTCCTCGATCACTGCATCCAGCTGCTCTAGTGGCTGGACCTGTTCTTGCAGCCTCCTCGACTACAAAAATTTTTGGCACATGAGAAGATCACCATGATCTCCCATGCCTCCTTCATCAGTTTCCAACTTCACTTGTTGGATGTGCATGCCATGCACCTTCACCCTTCTCTCCAGGGCTTCAATCTGTTCATACAGATCAACAAAGAAAATGTTGTATGCCCCTTCTTCCTCTGCTTCTGCAACCTCCCCTGTTGCAGTCTTTTCAGCTTCCTGGCTAAAAATATTGAGCCATTCCTCAGAATGCTCATCATCCTCTTCGTCTGCCCCTTCAGCTGTCAGCTTCAACGCTACAGCTTCCTCAGCTTCTTGGCTGAAGTCATTGAGCCATTCCTCATAATTCTCATTCTCCTTTCCTTCTTCTGCTGTCAGCTTCAGTGCTACAACTTCTTCAACTTCTTGGCTGAATATGTTGAGACATTCCTCATAATGCTCCTCTTCTTCTTTTGCTTCGGAAGCTTTAAAATTCTACTCCAATTCTTCTTCTTTCCTGACAGTCATCGTCAGTTGTGATTTTTTTGCTGTTGCACCATCTACAACACAAATTTCTGCCTCCTCCTGGGCACATGGTAGGAATACTCCAATTCCCCCAATCATCAGAATATCATCCTGATCTTCCTCCTCTTCTGTCAGTTGCACCTACTGATATAAATTCATCTCTGAATTTATGTGACCCTCAGATAGTCTCATATGCTCTGTCAGCTTCTCGGGCTGATCCAAATTCACCTGCTCACCCCTGCCCACCTGGCAATATGGGATGTCTATGTTGCCTTCCTGGCAGACTATGAGATCAACCGATCCCATCTTCATCAACACTCCTTGTTGAATCGAACTCACCTCCGAGTCCATGGGACTTTCATCTAGTCCCGCATTCTCATCTCTGCCCACCTGGCAATCTGAGATGCTTCCACTGCCCTCCTGGTAGTCTTCAAGATCCCACAACGACCTCTTATCATTGCCCAGCTGGCAATGTGAAATTCCCTAGCTATCCTCCTGACAGTCTATGAGACCTTGCAGTGATATCAACTTTGTTCCCTTGCCCACCTGGAAATCTGGAAACCTTCTACTGCCTTGCTGGTAGTGCTTGAGATCATCAGTTGATCCCAATTCATTTTCCAAATCATTGAGACTTTTCCCAGTCTCTGGTTCGCATACCTGAACCATCTTCTTATCCTATCGTAGCTTCAATTTGAGCCTCGCTATTTCTCTCCTTATATATGCGATCTCTTCATCCATGTCCTCTTGGCTCCATAGCTCTTTCCTCCCAGCATACCTACGACCTTCAGTACCCATGTTGTTGCCTCTGTTTTCCCTCCTAGCAAACTTGCTGCTGTCACTCTGCACTAAGAGTTCTACCAGCTTCATCCTCCTGCAATCTCCCTGACTGTCTTCTCGACTACTGCCTACCTGCAAACAATCCTTATAGAGTCCTCAACAACTCTGTCTTCTTTCACCTGAAATATACATATGAATTTCCTGCTCTGATACCACTTGACGTGTATCAGAGTAATCTTTATCTCTTGCCTCTCTTTCCTGAAATACACAAGCAAGATTCAAGCTCTGATACCACTTGACGCAGTAAGTGAGGTGGCACATACGCATATCCCATAGGGTCTCTGCACGCACCTCCTGCTCTCAAGATCGTTCCAATCCCCCTTCTGCTGAGCCAAAGTGGCTCCTTAGATTCCCTCGGGAATCACTGTGAAAATATGACCCAGTCCACAGGTCCTTTCTTTCCTCCACATGGCCTTTTGCACTTTACCGTGTTTGTCCCTGACTTAGTTTCGGGGTTCGGGGTTTCGTCCCTCCCGATGTCAAGAATTCCAGCACTCTCGAATTCTCGATCACCGATGAGCTCTCTGCCCAGCCTTAGCCCCTCCTGGCTATGCCCTCTGGTCCATATGTCCGCTCTCCATAAGACCGCAACCTTATATCCTCCTATCGAGGTTTTGAGTTTCAATTTCCCAATGCTTTCCAATCCCCGTTAGCCCTCCAGGCTAAGCTCCTAGTCCACATGACCCCTAGCTCACAAGACTGCAGCCTTGTTCCCCATCCGGGTTTCGGTCCTTTCAATGCCAAAATGCAAACGTCCTCAGGATTCGTGATCCTCTGATTCCCAACACGCTTTTACTTCAGCTAGCCCTCCTAGCTCAGCCCCTGGTCCATGTGAACATTACCCTGTGACCACAACCTTACCCCTCGTCGGGGTTTCGGGGTTTCCAATGCCTAAATGCATATACCCACGGGATTGTCGATTCTCCAAATCCCGACTCTCCGGTTTGCTGACAGCTGGCCCCTCACGATGGCACTGTCCTCCTTCTCTGATGTGCTGACAGCTGGCTCCCACTCAACGGAGCTTTCCATCTTTCTGAGATGTTGACAGTTGGCTCCCACTCATCGAGGTATCACGTTTCACGATTGCAAAATGCACAAACACTTTGTCACCAGGATCCCCGATATCCCGATGGCCCAAACACTGATCAACAACCTCCTTATCGAGACTTTACCCGATGGCGTCGATTGTTGCCACATGTCCCTTCTCTGATGGGTGGTCCCAATCTCTTCAGGATTTCAAGACTTGTGATGTCCCAATTATTTCGACCTCAGGAAACCCGATCTCCCGAGTGCTGATATGTCGACGATCGCTTGATCTCCACCACGTGTCCCCACTAACGGACGAACCAGATATTCCCGGCATTTCGAGACTTGATGTGTCTCGATTTTCTTGCCCTCAAGAATCTCGATTTCCCGATGGTTGCACCCTCGTGCAGCTCCTGTCCAATCCGACGGATGACGGGTATCTACTCCAGATCTAATGGCTCAGATCCTTTCTCCTGCGCACCTACTCCGGAGGTTAAACTCTGTGTGCCTTCTCCCGATCCAACGGCTGACGGGTATCTGAGTGAACATCCAACGATCCACAATCTCCTGGGCTTGCACCTTGTAAACCCAGTCGTAACCTCCTCGCTTCTCACCGAATCTGACGGTTGACGAGATTTTTCTCCCAGATCTGACGGTGCAGATCGTTTCTTCCCGTGTGCTCCCTCTGATGCTCTTTGGACGTGAAATATTCAATGGTCTAGGTTTTGTCTCCGGTCGATCCGATGGCTATTGTTTCTCCTCTTGAGCTTCTGTGCTCTCTTCCTAATCTTGGAAGAAAAATTCAAATTCCTCAAAGGCCTCGACCTTTGTCTCATCTCTCCTCTGCGAGATCTTCAACTTTGAACCTCGCCGCACGTATGAAAAGATAACTCCTCCTGAGATTTCTTCCTTCGAATCCTCAAAGGATTCTTTTGACCTCTACGCCTCTGCAGAGTCCTCACATGCAAAGTGTTATCTGTCCTGAGCTTTTCCTATAGCTTCGACCTCTACAGAAATTCGGTTCTTCTTCTCTTTCTCCCACAGATGGAGAATATAATTCCCTCCTGGCAGAGTCTCTTCTCAAGCAACCTCTTGTTGAGTCTTTATGGGTGTTCAATAACCCTGTGAAGATCCTTCAGTGGACTCTTCCTTCAAATGGCAGAACCCAAAAGAGTTATCTTCCCCTTCTGTGTCTGTCTGCACACTGACTCAATGCCCTCCTGGTAGAGTTTTCCTTTCATAGAACATTCAACAGTTATGTCTTCTTCTCCTGTGCACCTATGCACTCGCTCGATGCCCACCTAGCAGAGATCTCACAGAATCCTCAGTGATTCTGTTTCCTCTGAACTCACAACAGAGTTCTTCTTCTGTGTACTCCTTGCACCTGCTCAATGCCCACCTGGCAGAGCTCCACACAATCCTTAATGATTCTGTTTTCTTCTTCTAATTCTTAGCAGAGTTCTTCCAACTGCACCTTGTGCCTGTGCTCAATGCCCACTTGGCAGAGCCTTACAGAACTCCTAAGAGATTATGTCTGCAACTATGTCTTCTCCCACACAGCCTTGCCTCCTGAGGTGTTCATAAACCTCAAAGGTCTTCCTCCTGAGTTGTTGATTTCATCTCTTGTGCCTCAGCACACCTTTGTCTGAACCCCGCAGTGTTCAGAAGTGCATCTGTGCACCGGTATTCAGAGTCTACAGCACTCTGTCACGCCCTCCTAGCATGAAACCTTGAAGACCCTCAACTGAAATCACAAAAACTCCCTGCCAATGAAAATCTAACACACATACATTCACAGCATATGAAAGAACACACACAGACATCCATATAACACATAACATGTGCAGGAAAAACTACTTCTGTATTAAATTAAAATTGGCAAATTCCTGTATTTACAAAGGTGTTGTCGAGCTCTCTCTGGCTCTTCTCAACTCAACCTCCCACTCATCTAGCTACCAAAATGAGATCTGGAAATCTCTTTTACCTGAGGGGCTCTTAGAGCGCTTCCCTCTAATCTACCTACCCTATTTAATTACAATAAATGGTTGTCTAGTCCAACATCTGGATCTAGATCTCATCCGATCTAGCATTAAAGCCGATCTACCTACGCCTACACAAAGGCATGGCTTCCCAGCTCAACAGCTTAAACATTAAAGTTACATTGAATTCATATTTAAATGAGGTTGCACCTCTCTCTTAGCGTGTGATTTGAATTCGCTGGCGTGGATGGCTGGTTGGCTGGCTGACGTGGAGAGATGCTCCTGCATCAAAGACTTACATATAGTTCAACCATATTAATTTTTTATATAATTTATAAAGAACCTGCACTTTTTGTTTTCGGATGTGTCATCATTGTGTCGACCAAAATTTTTCTTATTTAAACTCTTCTCACTCATATTTTTATCAATATACAACTTGTACCATTCAATACATAAATTATTAAACATATTTTATAAATAAATCACATAATTTTCAGTGAAAAAAACCATTGTAGCTAGTCCACATTTTATATACAAAGCACTGATGTGTTTCTATTGAGAAGGCGCACCGAAAAAGCGAAAAGAATTTTTAAAGAAAACATCAAATCGAAATCCATTTAAAAAATAAAAATATAAAGGAAGAGGGCCGATTGCGTTTGAGATCCGATACAATAAGTGGTCCATTTGCATCACATGCCAAACAATTATATATAGAAAAACAAACCCATTAGATCTAAAATACCTAAAATGAAAATCCCTAATTCTGAAGTGATAGAGGGAGTTAAACCATAGGGTGAATTTTTTCATTCATTTAAACAAAAGAAGACAAGGGTTAAAGGTAAGTATGATTTTTTTTATTTTTTCTTTCTGAATGTAGGGTTTTGAGTGAATCACCATACCCTTCAAATCCCGATTTTCTGAATATTCTTGTTGGTCCAAAGTATTTTATGCTCCACAGTACTCCCCGGTATGTCTCTCTTCCAAATCTGTCTCCTGTAAATTTTGGAAAAATAGTGAAAATATTGAATATCTTCTTAATATTAAAAAAACTTTATGAAAAGGGTTTAGAGTGAATCACCATACCCTTCAAATTCTCATAGTCTAAATAATATTATGGTTGCATAGTAGTCTTCTCCTCCACAATGTTCCTTCTTATATCTCTCTTGCAAGTCTCTCTCCTACAAAATTTTGAAAAAGAATGAAATAGTGAATATCTTTTTAGTATTTAAATGACTTTATGAAATTCGATTCTCGCTGTTTTTTTAATTGTTTAAAAATATCGCATTTTTCTTTACTTTTTTGGCATGATAGTGCGATTATGTAAGATGCACCGGTGTAGACACATTACATTACACACCAGTGAATCCATATTATTTGATGCACCAGCAACATATAATTATTTTTTATTAACAAAATCTAGAAACACAGTGTGGTTGATTTTTCAACGCATCGATGCTTATTATTAATATGCACATCGGTGCATTTGTGGTTTATAAGAACACCGTTATGCTTTTAAAGTTATTTGAAATTTCATTTTCACATAAAATAATATGTTCATCTCAAATTATATTTTAGGATGAATTCACATGACTTGCAATACTTCAGTATACATTTTACATTTTATGTCACCTTATTCTTAAAAAATGGTTTCAAAACTATTCAAACTTAGATTGTGGCATGGTCCTCAAAATTTATTTTAGATATGTACAAGAGAATTTATTGCTAATTTTGGTGGAAATGTAGGGAGGAAACCTTATTATATGATCAAATGGCCAATTATTCAAATTCCATCCCATTCCATATTGCTCAAAGTCCATTGCGGAGTTCTCCCTTTCCATCTCCAATAAGTTTAACTTATTTTATTTATGTTTCGATTATTTCATTGAATTTTTTTTATCCATGTCAATATGAATAACAATGTATCCAAGTTTGTAGGGTCATGATTCATAATCGCGTTCAGATGCAAGAAAATATTCCAGTATCGGTTCAAAAACGCCAAAATCTCTTATTAGGAGAAACATACCACAAGTAGTTGGTAGATGAAAATGGACAGTTGCTTTACCCTGCCAATTGTGGCATTCCATATTCTAGACACAATCCTTGGTCGATGATGGTAATAATTATTTGGTATAATGTAATTTGAACATACAAATTATTGCATTTTTCTTACTAATATCATTGATGTAATAATGTTCAATAATTTTGAAAATAGGATTCTTCTGATGATGAGCGATCTACCTACCATCTTTCGTTGCACCCCACAACAATGTAAACCTGAGATAAGTTTGCAATGAGAGCACAACTTGGAGAAGAAGCATACCAATAATGGTTGAATCAACCACCTATTCAATTCCCACTATGTCCATATTCACCAATTGGGAATGACTACAACAATAGTAGTTCTTCAAAAGTTGGCAATGGAGAAAATCAAAAAGATGTTGGTATGGATGATTACTTACGGGATATGAATGTCATGGAGGCAATGTTACTAAATGCATTCTAGAACGATGATCTAAGGGATGATGCTCATATCAATGATACCATTTTTGACAGCCTAAAATCTACTTCCACCACCCCTCTCTTTGGACCTAGTGTCTGGTCAAAGTCTACCTAGCATGGGATAACAATGTTATTGTACAACGTGAAAGAAAAGTTTGGCATGTCAAACACATGTTTCTCCACAATATTGAGGTGATTGACAAACAAGTTCCTTATATTAATTTTGTCACACAATCAACATTAGAAATGGTTTCTTTTATAAACGTTAAATGACCTTGTAGATTTCTATTTCCCACTAAGTGTAGGATATTCAAAGATAAGGTTCTTCCTAGTGATAATGTTTTTCCCGGTAGCTATGAAGAGGAAAAGTAGTTGTTGAGTATATATCATATCATGCATGTCTGAATGATTGTATTCTATATAGAGGAGAATATGAAGACAAAGAGATATGTCTGAAATGTGGGCATGACAGGTACCATAAATCAAATAGAAAGGGTAAATTTCATGGTCCTCCTCATATGATATTGAGGCGTATGCCTATAATCCCAAGGATTCAAAGGATCATTCGTTGCAAATAATTAGCTATGTTTTAGGGATGGCATGCTTTACACAGAAGTGAGTTAGGAGTTATGTGAATCCCAATAGATTCAATAGCCATGAAGCATATACAGTATACATGGCAAAAAAAATTCTAGGATGAAATACGAAGTCTATGACTCAGCATAGAAATAGATGGCGTGAACCCATATTCCCTCCAAAACACCATATATTGTGTTTGACATGTAGTAGTGATCAATAACAATATCCCCCTATGGTTTTCCATGAGGAATGAACATCTTATGTTGGCTCTTATAGTCCCTAGTAGAAGAAAAGTGAAGAATATTAATGTCTACCTACAACCATTGGTAGATGAATTGAAGGAATTATGGGAAGGGATACATGTATATGATATATCAAGACCCATTGAAACAA
>SNQJ01S0112169.1:0-21373 GCA_010110895.2 Picea sitchensis
CTAGTGAGCCCATATCTTGGGGGTTTTGAGGGTTTTGACTTAACAAACCCTAGAGGACGATTCAGTGGTGAAAGATTCCACCTAGCTTGTCCCAAGCTTGGTCTCGGGGATGAAATAATCTCCCACACCATTCTATTTCATATCCACTTAGTGCAGGAGGGTTCTACATGGACCATAGGCACATGAATAGAAGGAGGGTGCACCATTGGGGGTTTCCAACAAGGGGGGCACACCATCCATTGAGAGAAGTTCGTTCAAGTGATTGGCAGGGATTTTGGAGATTCTACCACCTGGGTTTTTATTGTAGGGTATTGGCCATTAGATCTAGTGCATTCCCGAGTATTTTTATGTGCCATTTGATTTATTGGATGCATTGGACGAATTGGAGGAGAGGAGCACACTTCAGAAAGTGATTTCAGCCATTTGGTAGATCATATCTTCATTATTTTGCTTGGGACTTCGCCAGGGAGGTAACCGAACCCCGATCTATCATTCTAGTAGTTTTGTGGAGCATTTGGAGGCTTTTAGGAGGTAGGCTGAATTATCTAGGGTTTCAGGCATCTAGGGGGGCGTACCATTCCTTGGAGGGAGGATAGATCCATGAATTTGAGAGGGATCTTGGAGATTTGAGCATCTGGGTTGTTATTGCAGTATCTCTATCTACTATTCTACTCAATTTGGGATCATTTGGAGGCTTCCTTTAGTTGGACCGAATTATTGAGGGTCTTCAGTCACCCAGTAGGGCATAGCATCATCCAACTTGGTGGTTTGGCACTTCATACGACCTAGATCTCATTCTTATCTGCGTCATTATTGTATTCAGAGACTTCTTCTATTTATGAATAATATCAGATATGAGGTATTTTGAGTTATCTCTTGTGTTTTTGAGCTTGCATGTGGTTGAGTTATGTTTCATTTCTTTATCTTCTTATCTCTTGCTGCAAACACACATTCAAATCATTAGTAAACCCCTAGCGCAACCTAAGAGAGAACATTAAGAAAAGTGTTTTGTTGTATCCTTTTCACTACTTGAATGAGCAAAAGAGGGACACTTGCAAATCAAGTTGGGTCAACTGGATATGACGATAGTTAGTGCAAGAGTTAGACACATCAAGCACAAGAAATAAATAAACAACTAAGCTAATAACAACTAAAGAAATGAAACTGCAATGCATAAGGAAATTAGAACCAAAATAAATCAAACAATTGACCAATATTCATGCCACCAATGGAGAGTTTATATTAGTGGGCAAACACCAAATAAAAAGGGGGACTTATGGATCCCCTCTTCTTCCAAGGGAGGGCTCTTGAGTCCCCTATGTGAGATCTCTTCTTACAAATAGAAAACTAAAAGGGAAATGGTGAAGAAATCCAAGCTCATTCCCTCAAGAGGTGAGGTGAATATCTTAATGAGATGATGCTAGTATGATCCAAGAAGGAAAGAGGTTCCTTGTAGGATAATAGAGGCAGCATAACAATACAATGAGATTCTTGAAAATGTAGTGCACCCATGGCCTCTTTTTATATCAAATATTTGAGGCATTATCCAACCAGTCTTTAGTGTGAACAAGGGGGACTTTAGGGCACCCTTAGGTCTTTGACCACCCCCACCACTCAGATTCAGTTTAGATTTGAGGGTCAAATCGACTTGGGAGTTGAACCAGAAGTGGGTGGGAGGTTGACGAGAATCATAAATGCACCGTTTGTAGGTGTGTGCAGATTTTTGTGTACACAGTCACGCATCAGGTGCATATGCGCTTTTCCGGTGTTTTCGACTTGCGCACATGCATGTGCTTCCTTTGTATTTTGAGCACATGTTGATTTTATGACCAGTTGTATAGTTTGTGCCCTTTGGAAATGCATTTTTTGGTCCATGAATGAACTAATAGGTGTTTGGATATGTTGGATTCCTGTAACCATTTGCGGATGAAATTTTAGTGATAACAGATGCCCCCTGATGTGTGAGGTTAGGAGAATATGTATAGCTGAAATACATCAATGTTTACTCTACTGAGAGTACTATTGTAAGGAAGAGTGTTGAGAGGAATTGCAAGAGCGACCCATTGGAAAGAGAGGGGAACCTGTGGGACCCAAACCTTTCTCGAGGTGTGGAAAAAATAAAAACTGTATAGAAACGAGGCGGGCATGCCCCATGCTCATGTTATGTAACTCAAATGTTTAAGACAGTGACTGAAGTTATATGATGATGTAGATAACTGCAACACCCTATGGGGCAGTTTGATAATGGGAGATGAGTATTCTGATGGTGAACATACTCTGAAAAGAGGTGATGACACTTGTAGTAAGTGTCGATAACTTGTAGGAATTGATGGCTTAGCAAGTATCAGAGGTATTCAGATATTATAAAACAACTGCAATAGTCACAAAGTAAGACCTGCCACAACATGAGATTGTGTTGAAGTCGAATGTTATGGGGGTCAATGACAGCAAAGAGAAATGATGGTTCTCTCTGTGCTATTCGAGACTCTGCATTGTAAAGGTAATCATAGTTAAGATACCATTGCCCTGTTGGAAACTATGCCGATGTCGACAGAAAGGGAGACACGAATCCAAGAAGCAAAGGGCTTCATGAAATCCAATGGATGATATCAGGAACTGATGAGAAACATGGACGAAGTCAAGAGGTGGTGAGACTCAAGACTGCCCTTGGTTGGGGATATATGTGAAGTATGAGTGGCAACAACTGTGAAACTGAATATAGCGTCAGGGGGACGACTAGACGTGGGTTAAATTGTACTAGAGGCATGAAAAAGTGGACAAACTCAGAGATCATATGTTCATGGACTAGGGGATACTTAGGGTTTATGGATGATGTCAACAAGAGTAGAAGGTAATGAACTCCCCAACCAAGGGCGACAGGGGTTTCTTTGCCAAAAAAAGGTCTCTAAGGGTGAAAACAAAAAGCTATGTAAATGCTGGAAAGAAAGGTTTTGTACAATTACCACATGAATAAAGAATAAGTCGGGATAAGTGTGAAGATACAGAAATGGGCACCCCAATGTAAGATGGCTTGGCCTGTGAGGGCGCAAGTTGTGGGGAGAACTGGTGGAGGGTGGGGGCCCCATAGGTGGGTTTCTGTATGAGGGAAATGAATGGAGGGAAATTTGCAGATGGGAAAACTAACCGTGGATGAAATGGGGGGTTAATGATATTGCAGAGGCGCAGTTAAATGAGAACTATGAGGAGATATCCTGGGAGTCCATTGGGAAATCTAGCATAATGCATAATGGGGAGAAGGAGTATGAGGCTGATTCTCGAATGTGCGTACAACTATAAGGACTCCCATCCCTAGGGGGTGAAAGCAACATGAGTTTCAAAGTGCCAAAGGGGACTATGAATGGGATAACTCATGTGGGGGAGAATACTACTGGGTGATAGTACTTGAAATGTAGCGGAGGTAATAATACTGCAGATTCAGATGTGAGGATCCTATAGGAAAATGTCAAAGGGTGTGATTGGGAGATGCAATTGATATTAAGAGGAAATTATTACATGTCATTGTCGAGCATTTACCTGAAGGGGCTGCATTGGTTTGTGGTGATCGAGTACCTATGCACATAAAAAACCAAATACTTGACATGAACAATACCTGAAGATAAAGAACATATAATAGTTATTTGATAATTTTGAACATCATCATGCGCACCTGGGCGTGATCAGAGAAAAAGGCTCCCCTGGGGCCGAGTGCGGATGGTGGCTCGAGGAATGTGACTATGTAGGCGGTGAGATCCTGATCCCATGGCTAAAGACGGATCAAAAAATGGATGCTTGGAGCTCCTGTGATTGAGCATGGAAGTTTGGAAAAAGGGATTATATATAGTTGTAGGGCCCAAATTGCCACCTCATTTGTACCTGCTGCCATAGTGAGTTGACGAGAGGGTTTTAGAGGATATTTGGAGATTCTGGGAGTTCGAGCCAGCCGATCCAGGATTTGCGAGAGCTAGGTTAGTGGTCTCATCCTCGTGCATAGTAGTTAGGATTTATTTTCTGGGCAGGGTCGTACGGATGACCATATGGTGGGGTTTTGTGAGGGTGGTCCCCCCAGTATGTGGGTGATCAAAGGATACTCGCACTAGGGTGCTCAAATGTAGAGAGGACAACTGTGCATGGAGGTGCGTGAGTGAGTGAAACCTTGAGGGGCTTCACTGTGGAATTTATGTGATGGATTGGACCTTGAGGGGTTCCACTATGATGCCGTGTTGAGAAACGATGAACCCAAGGAGGTATCCAATGGAGACGCAGAATACACACTTGAGGGGATTCAAGAAAATATTGTACCAATGACACCGTTGAAAGACAACTCGTAAGTCATCTAGATGTTGTGTTCATTTCTTGGATCGAGTAGTGAGGTCGACCAAGTAAGTGAGGATGATGCAAGCAAGATCATGGAAAACATAGGTCATGGCTCATTGGAACATCGCACCGGCGTTCTTGAGTTCAAAAGGAATGACACGATATGCAAAGGTACCCCATGGGGTGGTAAATGCGGTTTTATACTGATCTACTGGGTGAATTTGTATTTGATTGTAGCCATAGAATCTATCGATGAATAACAAGGCCTCATGGCCGGTGCAATCATCGATAATTTGGTCAATGAAAGGCATAGGAAAATTGTCTTTGGGACAAGCGCAATTGAGATCATGAAAGTATGTGAAGATGCGAATGGTGCCGTGTTTTTTGTTAATAGGGACGGGGTTGGAAACCCATGACATGTATGCGATGGGGTATATGAACCCTGCAGTGCGTAGTTTTTCAATTTAGGCTTTGATGGCCATTGCTTTGGATGGGTGCAGTGGGCATTTATTTTGACGTACAGGGGTAATATCTGGCCATGTGTCGATACAATGTTCGATAATAGAAGGATCAAGGCCAGGAATCTTTGTGTATGACCAGAAAAAAATGTCCCGGTATTCTTGGAAGAGAGCATTGTAAGTTTTGAGTTCTTCAGGGGAGCATGCAACGCCGATGGTGATTTCCTCTATGATTCCTGGTTTAATGGAAATGTCAATTTTGACACTGGGGGAGATGTTGGTCATGTTGCCATCTTCAAAAGCATCGGGGGTAGGGATAGGGTCATTGAACCAATCTATATGCCCGGATGGGATGAAATCCTTAGTTTCAATTGTGCATATAGAGGCTTGACTAGGAGGGATGAAGGCTTCCTGTGAGAGAAAGAGCACTTGGTGATGGAGCACATTCCATGGGCAATAGGGTGTAGTTAGTTTGTCGAGGATATCTTCGTCGCAGTGGAATATGTGAGAATATAGGGGATCTAGGGAAGTAACATTGGTGATTTTCACTGTGTGGTTATCTTCGGGTGGTGAAGATGTAGAGGAGGTATCACAACTATGGTATGATGGCGTGCTTGACATGAAACAAATTTCCAAATATTGTGGGTTAAAAATTGTGGTCGGGCGTAATATTTCTGGGGGGAAATAAACCAGAGAATTTGGGGGATTTGGGGGTAAATCCTCATCTAGGCTATCCATGAACCATGGAGGAGTGGGAAGTTCCTCAGGCTCAAGAGAGAAGATATAAAAAATATCTGGAGAGGGAGTAGCTACTGGCATCACCGGAGGTGGGGTGATGGGAGGATTTTGAATAAGGGCCATTTGATGACGCCTGTATTCAATAATCATGGAACACTGGTAGATGAAATGATATAGTGAGTCACATAGAGAGAAAGGACGTCTCATCCATTCGTTAACTGATGTCATGACATAATGGATGTCAGTGACTCGAGTACTTGATGACGTGGGTGGAGAGGAGTCTTGCTGAAAGCTCTGGCATACTGCCATTAGTGTTTGTCAAAACTGAGGTAGTGCAGGGAAATGATGAGTATAGTGGCAATACTCTAAACATATTTCACATGAAAATTTGGTTCATAGCCCTTTGCTACATGTAGTAGGGGACGTGGTGGTACTATTAGGTGTGCTTGGTGAGGCGACGGGCGATGTGGTCACTTGGGGGAGTTGGATCAGATTGCATAACTTGGGGAGAGAGGGACATCTATTTGTAGGATGTCCTTCTCTCTCAGATAGTGCGCAAGGAGGTTGAACTCGGGGAAGAAGTGAAGCGGTGGTTTATTTCTTCTTCCATCTGCCCCCATCTGTAGTGGTGGTGATAGCAAGTGGGGGGGAGGGTGGTGCGGTTGGAGTTAGTACTGTAATCTACATCGGGATTCCTTCTGTTTGGGAAGGGAGGGATGGTTGAGGGACCATCACTAGTGGATGTAGATACCATACTAGAATGGCGAGCACCATGTTGCGAAGGGTAAGTGTTGCAACTACCTAAACATCTTGTACTCTCAGTGGGGGGTAGAAGAAGGGGATTTGGGTGATGACATGGGGGATGGTTTCCCAAACCAAGATTTTCCCTTGGGGAAGGGTGAAATCGATGGTAAAAGGTGTCATAGGGTTCTCAGGTAATGCCCAAGGTAGGATTTCTTCTAGTATTGGGACATCGAGGGGAAGAGAAGACTTTGTGGAAGGGATGGTATTGCCAGTTTTAGTTCCATGGTATGTCCCTAGTAAGGATGGGTCCTTGAAAATTCCAGGACCCATCTCGATGAGTGGGTAGGCATCGAAATTAGTGTGGAAAAGAGGTAGGATGTTATCGATGTTGGAGGAAGGGTTGGGCTCATAATGTGAAACTTGGTCAATGGTGATGATCTTCCCGTTGTGGGGGACATCATCGTTTGAAACACATAAGAGACCACAGAATTCATAGCATACATGTAGCTACATCCAAACAAGATGTTGTAATTGAGCGAGGCGTCGATAACCTCAATGTCAATAAGAATGGTTTTTCCCCTGAGTTCAACGAGAACATTTTGAAAGATCCCTTCAGGAGAGGATGGTTGTCCATCATAAGCTCTCAAAGTGATGGTAGATGGTATTAGCTTGGGTGAGCCAAGTTTCTTCCATACGATTTTGGACTTGATGCATGTGGATTCACCTTCATTGATGATACATTGATGAACTACGATGTTCCGAATCTTGACTGGTATCTGGAAAGCTACCAAAGCAGGGAGATGAGGTTCCTCACAAATCAAATCAAATGTGATGAGTCTAGTATCAATAGGGTTGACTGCCCTCAAGGTAGAAAGCAATGATTTCTGTTGAGTGGGACAGGTTTGGAGAACCTCCAAGACTAACATGGCTATAAGAGATTATTCCAAGTCATCGACCAAACTGTAGTTGTGTGCCTCCCTATCCTGAGGGTTGTTGACATTCCATCATAAGGGGATATGAGGAATACGAATGGGTGGTTCGGTGTTAGGGTGTGGAATCATCAAAGGTTGTCTGGATGTAACTGGACCTACCTTCGAAGTGGTGGGAGTGGGTTCAGAAGGTGTGTTGTATTGACGAATGCACATTTGTAGAAGAATTTCTTCTTCACTAGTGAGAAGGATCGTTCGATCTCCCAGATTCCTGGGGTTTTGATACTGTCCCATCTATGGTGGGGCATGGTGCATTTCCTGCTGGGTATTCATCACACCTTGATGTTGAATAGGGTTTTTCAACAACGCCAGGGGTGGTTGTTGCAACTACTGTTGTGGGGCCTGCTGAGGGGTAGGCGATGCTGGAGGATGTGGTGCATTCATGGAATCTTTCATTCATTTGAAGTCAAAAATTTGGGGGAAATGGTGAGTATAATGACCATGCTCAATGCAAAAGGAACAAGGGAAGTTCGTCCAGAGGTTGTTGTTGTTACACCCTTAGCATTTGTTGTTATTTCCCCCTTGGGGTTCTTGTTCCCCTGATTCTGGTTTCCCCCAACATGTATTTTTATATTGGGGGTTGTTTCCCCCTGGTCCTGGGTTATTATTGTTTCAGTTTTTTCCTTTCTTTATGGCATTATTTGACTGATGGGATGGATTTTTCGTATTCATTTGTTCAAAATTTTGAAATTGTTGAATGGGAGAGGGCTAAACAAAGTTAACCCCAGCGTGTGGTTGTCCTTGTGGAGGAGCAATGGGTTGTGGAGGACCACGAAATGGGAAATACAGATTATTGTTTGGCAATGATCCATAGGGTACATAGGAAGGAATATCACTTTCACTAGTATTTAGGGTGTAAGATGAGGCAGAGGGGTTACCAGAACTTGGTTGAACATTTGGGCACATCATGGGTGCCGACGGGGGTCCACTTATGGGTGGAGGAAGGGAAACATGGTATGGTTGTTGATAAGGGGGAGGAGGATAATAAGGGGGTCCTCCATATATCGGTGGATATTGAGGTGTACCATACATAGGTGGATTTTGGGGGTACGGATTATGGTGTGTTATGGTACCAATCAATTCATCCGCTGAGTGAGACATCCCAAGTTTGTCCTAGCCGAATGGTACGGGTCTTGGAACATTAGGTAGTACTGTGTATAAGTATCCCGACTATGCATAAATGAGGTCATACTATTGAGCCTTGCTGATGGATTCTTCTTTAGTTTGGGGGAAGGTGGAGGCCACATCTTTGGCAAGGAGAGAGACAAGTGCTATGAGAAACCAATCGAGGCATTTTTCTTTGGTGGTTTCTACTTTGCATAGACTACGTCTCCGATGCCATGCGTGAATGTGGTCAGTGATGTGTGTGGCTGATGTTTTTTTAAACTCAGAGAGAAATTATAGACCATTTTCATGGAGAATTGGTAGTTTAAAGAAGGTCAAAAATGTTTTGGCCAATGATTCAAAAGTCACATGGGAACCTGATTTTTTGTCTACATACCACTTGGATGATGGGCCTATGAGTGTTAGCTAAAATAAACTTAATTGGATGGAGTCGTCCATGATGCTGTTTGAAGAGAACCATAGGTGGAAGGTCATGACATGGTTGGTAGGATCCTCTTTCACCTTTCCTTCAAACTTGGGAATGTTCGAAGGTAGTTTGGTAGGAATTGTAGGCCATGTGGGGTTGTGCAATATAGGATCATTGGTGAGCTTACTCAGATCTGGTATGTTGAGGGAGGCTAGATACGACATATGGAGTGGTGGTGTAGGATTAGTTACAACCATGGTGTTAGTGGTTTATGTACCTGACCCATGAGGGGGGCTAGGTGGAGTTGTACTTCCCCCTTGGGAAAAAGTTTGCACCCTTCTTCCTTGTAAAGGAAAGCTAGTGGATGGTTGACCTTGGGGAGTGGACCCAAGTAAAGTGGAACCAAGAAAATATAATCCAAATATAGTGGCACTCACAGGGGTGTGAGAGTGTTGAGCCGATGAGGTGGCAAGACTAGGAACTCCTCCTAAAAGAGGAGGGAGGTTCTGCAAGCGTCTGGAACATCGGGGATTGTGTGGGTCCCCTATGATGTCTAACTAACAAAGTGAATGTGTGAAAATGGTGATGAGAGAAATAAAATGAACAAGAGTCCTTGTATAGTTTTGGACCTTCATAATATATCTCACAATTGCATGTAATCACAAGAGCATCATACATAAATTAATTGAAAAATAAGCATACATGTGGGTAGGTGGATTTTGTCTGCATGGGAGAACAAAGAAAACAAATGGTCGTGTCCTAAAAGATGTAACATCCTTCCTCTCAAATAGCACTAGATCTTCCAATAACACTCGACAGTGGGGTCTGAAGCCACCGAAATAGGAACTAGTGAAGGATGGAACAATCATTTATAATGAGGGGTAGAGGGTGCATATCCTGAAAGAGCAGGCGATATTTCCCAATATCCACACAAAATTCGATCAAGGTGCAATTGCAGCCCACAATTTCCACCTGGGTAGATGTCCTAAAATTTGGCCACTAGGTACCTTCATAAAGGTGTGACATTTAGATTTTTGTCCTCAGAAATGGGTCATGGGATGGATCCCTTCCAAGAGGTGGGTGCCTCAAGGAGGGACACACAAAACAACTGGACCTCAACCATCAACCCTTCACTGGTATCTCCCTGCCTTATGGTGTAGGAACACTTGACTTGGAGGATTTTAAAGTTCCCTATTTGTTGACTTCTAATGTTTGAAGGCGTGAGAACCAGATAACTGGGAGTTATTTGGATGCCTATCCCCGAGATCCTACCTAGACTAAAAGTTTATTTTGGCACCTCCTATGGAGGAAAACTTAGTTAGTTTTTAGAAAATTTTAGATGTGGTTATTTGAGAGATTGGGGGTGTGAACCAATCTTGTTTGAATTAAGTGGGAGTGGATAATTCCTTCAAGAAATAGTGGGACATTTCAAAATCCCTTTGGAGGAAAATTACTTCAACCTCCACAATTCGAGATGAAATTATGTGAGTGAGTAGTGACTTTGTGTGTGAGAAAGTGATAAAATGTGCCAATTTTTTTTAATAAGTTAGGTGTCACCTTGCAGCATGTGGACTTCGTGTGGTCCTTACAAGTCTTGATTACATATCTTACTAGATGCCATTGGTACAACCTTGTGGAATTTTAAAGTCCCTAGAGAGCTAGCATGTGGACATATGGGTCCTTACCAATCCTTTAAGCTCCCTAATGTGATTTAATCTAAGAAAGCTTCAAAAGACTATCCTAGATTGAAAGCATGTGGGCATGCATGGGCCCATTACAATAATATTTAAACTCCCCTAGTGATGTAAAATAATAAAGTAGCTTCAAAACTATCCTATCTTTGCAACATGTGGGCATGTATGGGCCCTTAAAAATTTAAGATGTTTAAAAAAAAAAGAAACTAAGAAGGGTCCCTAGGGGGGCTTTGGCCTCTCCTAAAGATTTTGTTTTTAAGGGAGATGAAATCTTCCCTGAATCGTTTTTTTGATTCTCAATATTGCTCTATGGTGCGAGAGAAGAGAATACTCAATGATTGAAGTTTGATTTCTGGTCCCAATGCAAGTTTTTATATATGTGATAGTGAATGATTCCAACTTAATTTTTACAATAAAAAAAATCCATCCATGTGGCAACTCAAATCAAAGAGAGGAAAAAATATGGTTTTTAACCCCCTAAGTGCCTATGTTTTGACTAACCCTTCATGTGGAGAGGGAATCTAAGTGTGGAGCATATTACAAAGTGCATAGAATCAATATTTAGAAGGCTAGGGGCCTTCAAACTATCACAAAAGACCCTTACAATGTCAAATTTCTGGATGGATGCGTGGGTCATAGAGTAGACAAAGGTGCATGTGGCACCAATGCTCAGAGAAACAATGACCTATTGGTGCACCATGCATAGAATGCTCTTGAAGACACAATGCTATTAGTGCATGTGCTCTGAAGACATGCGTGTGGGATGAAACTCCTGTGCATGTTCTGATACGCGCCCGAGAAGAAAATTTTAAATAAAATTCTCTTAGTCTAGCTCTGAATTCGACTCTTTTCAGGTAGGCTTGGGCCGGTTATGATCCCTACAAGGTAAATAGATTAAAAATAAGTGCTCAAACAACCCAAATAGGGAGGAAATTGATACCTTTAACCAATATGGTCATGAATCTGTTGTATCCTTTTCACCACTTGAATGAGAAAAAGAGGGACACTTGCAAGTCCAGTGGGGTCAACTGGACATGACATGAGTTAGTGAAAGAGTTTGACACATCAAGCACAAGAAATAAATAAACAACTAAGCTAATAACAACTAAATAAATGAAACTACAATGCATAAGGAAATTATATCGAAAATAAATCAAACAATTGAACAATATTCATGCCACCAATGGAGAGTTTATATTAGTGGGAAAACACCAAAGAAAAAGGGGGACTTATGGATCCCCTCTTCTTCCAAGGGAGGGCTCTTGAGTCCCCTATGTGAGAGGTCTTCTTACAAATAACAAACTAGCAGGGAAATGGTGAAGAAATCCAAACTCATTGCCTCAATAGGTGAGGTGAATAGCTTAATGTGATGATGCTAGTATGCTCCAAGAAGGAAAGAGGTTCTTGTAGGATAATAGAGGCAGCATAACAATACAATGAGATTCTTGAAAATGTAGTGTAACCATGGCCTCTTGTTATAGAAAATATTTGAGGAATTATCCAACCGGTCTTTAGTGTGAACAAGGGGGCCTTTAGGACACCCTTAGGTCTTTGACCAACCCCCCACTCAGGTTCATTTCATATTTGAGGGTCAAATCGACTTGGGAGCTGAAAGAAAAGTGGGTGGGAGGCTGACCTAAATCATAAATGCATTGTTCTTAGGTGTGCATGAATTTTTTCATACAAAGTTGCACATTGGGATCATATGTTCTTTTTCGACGTTTTCGACTGGCACACGTGCGCACGCTTCCTTTGTATTCTAAGAACATGTTGATTTTATGACTAGTTGTATAGTTTGTGCCCTTTGGAAATGCATTTTTTGGGCCATGAATGAACTAATTAGTGTTTGGAGATGTTGGATTCCTGTAACCATTTACGGACAAAATTTCAGTGATAACATGTTTGATGAAATGCCACAACCAGAAAATGTTTAAAATTCATGCAAGACATGATGTTCCTGGAATATTGTCTTGGGAATATTACAGTGGTATCTTCCATAAAGGAGAAATGGATGAGATATACTGTGAGATAATATTCTGTGAAATAATATATTACACCCTTAGTGAGGGAACTAGGGCCCAAATAACCTTCCAACAATATGTAGCCTTAATAAATCCCATTTGGAGCGAAGATGAGGTTATACACGGGATCATTGTAGTAGGGGAAAAGAGAGCTAGATAATCTATATGGAGGGAAGAAAAGAGAGACCCCATGCCCAGTAGGAGCACACAACTTTACTATAGTTGCAAGGTGCCCTAGGAACCAGATCATAGGTGCAGGGGTAAGGGTAAGAAGCATATTATTGAGGTGCACCATGACAGTTATGATGAGGTATGTGAGGATGGAGTGATAGATGCTTATTTGGAGTAGTATGATGATGATAATGACTCTTGCATAGAGGCTAGTGATCCTTGTGCACTTGAGGAGGATAGTGACCCTTGCGCATTAGAGGGACAATTGGATGGAAATGATAGTAGAATCGATGTTTCAGAAGACACATCATATACTATTGATGACCTTACACCTTAGCAGAGTGGTGACATTAGTGATCATTCACACGTGTTAGCACCTAGATATGACGAACTTCCTTTGTTGAACATGACACATTTTCCATCTTTCCAGACACCTGGGACAACCACATCACATGAGGATAGCAATATCATAGAGGATCCGTACATGAGGGATGCACACCATGGACATGTAGATTCACAGATCCAGGAGGAGATACATGACGTGCAGACAATTGACCTTACACTCACATATCATCATGGGGAGAGTGGGTCACTTATTTTGGGGACTCCTTTAGTTGAGAAGGTTAAGGAGACTTACAGTTTGAGGGGACACTTACTTCCAAGACCATCCTGCAGTGATGAGGGTGCACTTCTCATTGGTCAGGATGACCATAGAACGTGTCTGGACACATCTGTATGGGATCCATGCGCAGCTGATAGTAGCAGGGTGAGTGCACAAGAGGATACAACTTCTCATACATGATACAATGTGATTCAGAGGGAGATAACATCTAGTGATGGGGTGAAATGGCATATAGGAGGACCCAATAGCATAGTAGATAGTGGGAAATTCACCACCTTATCTTCTGCAGAGAGTGTTTTTGGGGATTTTAGAGTTGACACTAATAGGGTTGACACTAGCAGTGAGGGATATGAGGTGGCACCTCAGCATGACTATGATCAAGAGTCACACTACTTGAAAGGACAATTGAGAGTCAGTGAGGATATGATCATGGAAGCCACCAGGCACATTGATGACATGCATGCATTGATGACATATTACTGCTGGAGGGCATCAGTGGCACATGGTAGTTCATATGAGGGATTTTCCATGGATAAATTTCATACTCTTAGGGAGAGAGTGTCTATGATGAAGACTGAATTCTAGCAGTTGTTAACAGAGAGGGACTACCTCTTGGGGATTGGCAAGATGTATCAAAGGGCCTTGAGGGAGCAAGAGATGGAGGTGGACCGACTCACTTAGGAGTTGAAGAGAACTCGAGGATTATTGAGAGGCACAAAGACATCCCTTCAAGAATTAGAGTCCATATCAGAGGAGATTCTTGAGGAGATCTGTTAGAGATCCACTTCATCTATTCTAGTGGACAGTTAGATATGTCCTTCGGGCACATGGCTAGAGGATGTTGGTGGTCTAGCAGAGGAGCACCAGTTGATGGAGGAAACTTCCATTTGTGTATCAAGAGTGGTTGACCTTCAAGTAGAGTTTGATCCAGTAGTACGCCCATGATCTATGATGCAACATGCGTATACATGAGATGAAATGTGTATGCAAGAACATATAATGGTGAGTGATAGATCATAGAGATATGCTGAGATATATGGTGGGATTCAGAGAGGTATATTGTCTTGCAGGTTGGAGACACACTTAGGGGAGCATGTAAATGCCTCTCCTTTGTAGAAGCTGCTGGTTATGAGAGAGCACCTTCACCATATCAACAATTGCATGGGAGATGAGGGATGGAGGTTGGTTGACCAGTAGTTGGAGGATTTATTTTCGGTTGTATTGGATGATTGGGATTCGGGGATGACTACAAGAGTGTGTTTATCATGGATACTGATGGATGAGCTTCTGGTTGAATCCTTGGGATTGACCAAAGTATTTGATATCTTCCAGTCCTACAGTCAGCTGCAGATGTTTCTTTTATCCTTTCTTGACATTTTTATCATAGAAAACAACATGAGGAGAGATAGACAGTGGCTAAGGATATGGAGAGTGGCTAGGCCGAGACCACCTGACATGAGTGTTTTTATGACATCCAACTAGATAGAGGTGGATCGTCATAGGAATCCAGTTGAGACTTGGTGCATGATGGTGAGCATCATAGGTCATGTGATAGAATATGAGCATAGAGGGCTTCTGACAATGATCAGTCTCACACAAGAGTAGTTAGAGGAGATTGGAAGTGATAAACTTCCAATGTTTCCATGGGACCTGGGAGTTCATTTGGCTAGCATGATGTTGAACTACATGATGACCTAGGTTACGCCAAAGAACCACATACTCCACCATGGGTTGGTTTGGAGTGGGCCTGTAGGAACTTGTCCTATGGAGTGAGGTAGTTTTTCACTCTTGATCATCATGATCGAACATGGAGATGGTTGGGCAGGTACTACTTCCACATAGATGTTTTTACATATGCATCTTTTGGACAACATGTCCAATTACCACAGGTACTTCATCTTGAGGATCCAGGAGTGGAGGATCCAATATATATACAGGGAGAAGTCAGGCATGGTCAGCGTAGTGTAGTGCCAACATGGTGATATTTGACAGAGACTAGCATGGGACCTAGGGATTGCAGGGTTGAGAATTTCACTGACTGACAGCAGTGAGTGGACCTTTGCATGGAAAAGTTGTTTTGACTTTCCATTGAGATTCAATATTGAGGAGAGCACATCACTTGAGGGTGTCTGACAGAGGTCTTGCAGTATCTCATTCTAGCATCATCATGAGCAGTTGATGGAGGCCATGTTGATATTGGTAGGGACTTGGAGGACAAACTCATTTTAGGATGAGGCCATGTATCTTGTGCAGGTGATTCATGGAGCTGATATATTTCAGGACTATGCTTCGCAGGGTATTGCAGTTCACTTCCTAATATGGGACCTAGGGGGTGGAGTGTATGATAGTTCATCTCTGGATGGGACCTACTGTGTGTCCCATAGGTGGACATGGGACGCCAACATTGTATTTATATGGGTTCAATTATTGCTTGATGACACACAATATTCTAGAAGGGAGGACTGTAATGTACCCACTTTGGGACATGAGGGTATTATAGGGTGTTATGATGACCATATTAGCCAGATGGATATTATAGCGAGTACAAGAGATATTGAGGGATATTTTAGGATCTGGTTTTCATTTCTAATCCTTTCATTTTTATGATATATTCTTCACATATTGTCTTTGGTTCCATTGCATTCTGACTATTTCCATGATTTTGAGTATTTTGAGCTATAGGTTAATTAAATTCACTGAAGAGGTAATTTTGGGCACATTACTTGGAGGAACCTCTCAGTATAATATATCATTGGAATTGGGAGGAACATCACTACAGGATAGGATGGCGAGAAGTGAATTTTAGTGGCCGGGGAAGCCACAAGGAGAGATAAGGTATTTTTCAGAGGTAAAAAGGTTAATTAATTAATTAAAGTGATTTAATTAATTAATTAATAATTAATAAAATGAAAGTCACTTTGGAGGGACAAGGTGAACATGAATTATAAGGGAGAGGCAAGGGCCTCTATTCTCTCATTCATGTATGATTATCTTTTGATATCTAGCTTCTAGCTAGTGAACCCATATCTTGGGGGTTTTGAGGGTTTTGACTGAACAAACCCTAGAGGACGATTCAATGGTGAACGATTCCACCTAGTTTGTCCCAAGCTTGGTCTCGAGGATGAAATACTATCCCACACCATTCTAGTTCATATATACTCAGTGCAAGAGGGTTCTACACCAACCACATGCACATGAAGAGAAGGAGGGCGCACCATTGCGGGTTTCCAGCAAGGGGGCACACCATCCATTGAGAGAAGTTTGTTCCAGGTGATTGACAAGGCTTTTGGAGATTCTAGCACTTGGGTTTTTATTGCAGGGTCTTGACCATTAGATCTAGTGCATTCCAAAGGATTTTTATGTCCCATTTGATTTATTGGATGTATTGGACGAATTGGAGGAGAGGAGCACACTTCAGAATGTGATTTTAGCCATTTGGTAGATCAAATCTTCATCATTTCACTTGGGACTTCACCATGGAGGTAACTAAGACCCAATGTATCATTCTAGTGGTTTTGTGGAGCATTTGGAGGCCTCTAGCAGGAAGGCCAAATTATCTAGGTGATGCAGGAGCATCATCTCACGTCAGCCAACCAACCAGCCATGTCAAGCACACACATTCAAAGATGAAGAGAGGTGCAATCCTCGTTTTTTATTCGAATGAATGTAATTAATTGAATGTAAATAATTTTTTTATGCTGTTGAGCTGGGAAGCCATGTCTTTGTGCAGACTGTAGGTAGATAGGCCTTTAATGTTTGTAAGGCTGTGATCTAGATCCGATCTGTGGACTAGACAACCATTGAATGTAATTGAATAGGGTAGTTGAGGTTTGGAGGGAAGAGATCGAAGAGCCCCCTAAGGTAAAAAGATCTTTTGAGGTCTCATTTTGTAGTAGTTAGCATAGAGAAGTGTGGAGAAGAGTTGAATAGATGAGCATAGAGTAGAGAGCAGAAGAGAAGGAGCCGAGACCTTGTTACAGGTCATGCTCAGGAACACCTTGTACAAAGAGGCATTTTCCATTTTAATATAAATAACTGTTTTTCCTGCATATTTCTGGTGTTAAATGAATGTCTGTGAGTGTTCTTTATATGACATGAATGTATGATGTAGATGTATGTTAGGCATTTGCAGGATTGCGTTTGATTTCAAGTTTGAGAGGTCTTTAAGGCTTCACACCAGGAGGGTGTGACAGAACGCTGCGGGTTCTGATAGTCGTGCACAGAGGATGCATTTATGAACTCTATGGAGCCAAACAGAGGCATGCCAGGTGGGCACATGAACTGGAATCATTCGCTCAGAAGAAGACCTCAAGGTTGCTGAATACCTTGGCGGCAAGGCTGTGTATAAGAGACACAGTTGCAGACATAAACTCTCTTTGAGTTCTGTAAATCTCTGCCAAGTGGGCATTGAGCACAGGCATAGAGGGCTGAGGAAGAACTTTGGTGTGAGTTCAGACTGAAGTCAGAATCACTAAGGATTCTGAGAGCTCTACCAGGTGGGCATTGAGCAGGTGTAAGGAGGACACAAAAGGCAAAACTGCTGGATGTTCTGTAAGAAAATACTCTGCCAAGTGGGCATGGAGTAAGTACTTTAAGTGCATGAGAGGAACTCTGTTTAGTTTAGAAGAAGACAAAATCCCTGAGGAGTTCTGCAAGAGGCTTATCCAAGTGGGCATTGAGCATATTCACAGGGTTAATGAATACTTGGAAATACTTAACAATAGGTTGCTCGAGTAGATTGAGTGTCAGGAGGGCCTAGTAATTCTCCATCTGTAGGAGAAGGAAAGAATATTTATTCCCTTAAGGTCTGAGGAGAAGGAAAGCTCAGAAGAGACAACACCTTTGCGTGCATGCAAAGACTCTACAAGGAGTGCAAGAGTCATGGAAACCTCTTAAGATTTCAGAGAAGGCCAAAGCTCATTAGGGTTAGTGCTTTCAATGCACAGAGTGTAACTGCAAGGAGTATAGAAGCCACATAACTCTTTGACGAGTTCATAGTACCCAAAGCTCAAGAGGAGCAGCGTTTTCATATGCGCGTAGATGAGAACTCACGGTCGTAGAGCTCACAGAAATGGGGCAAAGGTCGAGGCCTTTGAGAATTTGAAATTCTTCCAAGTTTGGGAAGAAAGCGTGTGCATGCTCAGGAAGTAGGAAAAACAACCGTCAAATTAGGCTGAGGAAGAGTGATCTGGATCGTTGAAAGAATTCATGTCCAGGAGACAATGCAACAGAGAAGTGCACAGAAGAGACGGATCTGAACCATCAGGTCTTGGTTGAAATAGTCGACAGCCGTTAGATCTATCAGAAGTTGTGTGGGGTTAAACCCTCGTAAGAAGAGGATAAAAGTCTCGAAGAATTTGGTAGTGGGATTTCAACATTCGGGAGTTCGGGAGTCTGGAGGGAAAGAGTCCGGGCACTCGGCCTCCGAAATCGCGAAAAGGAGAGATTAGATCAGGACTGTCCATTGGAGGAGGACAGGTGGCAGAGATCTAAGGATCTTGCGAACTCGGAGGTTCACAAGGTAAGAGCCCAAGCGTTGGGTGCTCCAAGTTGCGAAGTCGCGAGGAGTGAGGACTGAGGATAGCCATTAGATCTAGGTTACGGGAAGGCCGTTGGATTAGGAACCCCATCAACATTTCCTATGTCGGGATTTCGGGAGTTCCGAGGACAAGATGCTGGAGCATTTCGGCATTTGATTTCATGAAATCATGAAATGAATGAGGACCGTCCATCATAGGAGGACGCATGGTGGAGATCCAAGAATTCAGGGAAAATCCCAATAGGAGAGCCATTTCGGCATTTCGGGACTCGACATTTCGTGAATCTTGAAGACAGGAGATATGCGCATTTCGGGAACGGAAGTTTTGAAATCATGAAAAGGTGTAAATATCAGAAAAGAATAGTAGTTCAGAAAATCAAGATTCGAAGGATTGGGAATTCTGAGGACAAGAGGTCCAATGCATTTCGGAATTTGAAAGCTTGAAATTGCGAAGAAGTAGAAGGCCAAGAAATTTCCAATTGACATTTCGCATATCGGTATTTCGGGGGTCCAGAGGACGAGAGGTTGAGAACTTGGGTCGTGAAACCTCGAAATAGAGTTGCGGTCATATGAGATATGGTCATGTGGACCAAAAGATAGCCATGGGGGATAAATGCTATTGAATCGTTTCGACATATCGAAAGATCGGTGATTGGGAGATCGCGAGAATAGTGGCTCTCGTGACATCGAGAATCAAGAAACCCTGACACCCGAAGTTTTCATTTCCTATGGGGAAAATGTTCATGGTCGCATTCAGGTCATGAAGGAAAAGTAAGGACCTATGGATTGTATTTCAACAGAGATTCCAACAAGGAATCGAAAGATCCACTTTGGCTCGAAGGTGAAATTAGAATGATTCTTAAGACCAGGAGGTCAGGTGCGGGACCTGCTGAGGTAGGTGCCTGGGTGTAGCACCATCAGGTGGTATCAGAGTGAGAACTCTGTTTGTATATTTAAATTAGATGGAGAAGGCAGAAGGTAGAAGAAGACAGAGTACTGAAACTCTATGGTGATTGTTCGCGGGTAGGCAATAATCGAGAAGACAATCAATAGGACTGTAGGAAGAGGTTGAAGCACTCAGATTTGTAGGAGTGATAACAGATTTTCTAGGAGGTAAAAGAGACAACAACATGGCTATTGAAGGCTGTAGGTATGCTTGAAGGAAGAACCAGGAGCTGGTGAGTAAAGAAGACATAGATGAAGAGCTCGCTGATATAAGAGTGGAGATAGAAAAGCTTGCATTGCGGATGAAACAAAACGCGATGATGGATGAACTTTCATTGGAGATATAGTAGAAAGCCAAGTCGATATGGGTATATGAATGGCCCATGAGGAAGCCGAAGGTAAAATGGCCAGTCAAGGAGTTGATGGTCATAAGACAACGTAGGCTGTTGAAAAGGTGGTTGAGGTATGCGAAGAGCCTCAATGGCTAAGAAGAAAATGAAATTCATATATGTGAACTGGAAACTGGGAGAAATATTAGAGAGGATGAGGATGAAATGGGATCGGTTGAAGATCTCAAGAACTGCCAGGAGGGCAGAGAGAAAATTCCCAATTTCCAGGTGGGAAAAGAGATGAGATCGCTGCGGGATCTCACAGACTGTCATGAGGACAGCTGGGGAATTTCAAATTGCAAGGTGGGCAACAGATCGAGATCACTGTGGGATCTCATAGACTACCAGGAGGGCAGTGAAAGATTTCCAATTTTCCAGGTGGGCAATGGAACAAATATGGGATCATTTGATTCCACAAACTGCCAGGAGGGCAACAGAGAAATCCCAATTTTCCAGGTGAGCAGGGATAAGAAGATGAGGCTATTTGAGAGTCTCATAAAATTAGGGGTGAGTTTGAATCAACCCAAGGAGATGACAGAGAAGGTGAGCTCAGAGATGGATTTGAATCAGCCAGAGCAACTGAAAGATAAATAATATTAGGAAAATCTTCAAATGATTGGGGGAATTCAGGTATTCCTACCACATAGCCTAGGGGAGGTAGAAATCTGTGTTGCAGGTGCAACAACAATAGAAGGAAAACTAACTGAGACTGTCAAAGAGGAATTGGAGCAGATATCTGAGGCTGCCCAAGAAGGAGAGGAGAATGAGCATTCTGAAGAATGGATCAATGCTTTCAACAAGGAAGCTGAGGAAGCTACAACACTGAAGCTGGTAGCAGAAGAAGCCGAAGAGAAGGCAGGCAGATTAATCACTCCATGGGAGATGGAGATGAAGATGTTGGAGGATTGGTTGAACAATCTAGGGCCAACAAGAGGACTGGAAAAAGAACGAGTGTCAGAGAAGGTGACTGAACAATAGGTCAGTCGAGAGAAGACTGCAGAGATGGACTTTGTAGCAGCGTGGCAGGTTGAGGCCACGGTAGATGAAGAGGATGGCATGGGAGATCACAACGATTTGGCCCATCACAGAAAAGTTTTGCAGCTGAGGAGACTGCATGAATAGGGCCAGCCATGAGAGCATCTGGACGAAGTGATCGAGAAGATCAGAAGGTTGATGATAGAGTCAGCAGAGACTGCTAGCAAAGTGGCACTGGGCAGA
>SNQJ01S0112169.1:22962-44122 GCA_010110895.2 Picea sitchensis
ATAATAAGCCTCTTCGAGGGGGCAACCTCCTTTTACCCCACTTAAATGTTCAAGTACAAGATGATTCAAAATGAAAATGTCTCCTTGGTATATATAGGAGACTAGGAGGTATAATTACAACAAATGGCCTAAAGCCGACATAACTAAAATAACATTACTAATATAATATGCCCCAATTAATGGGTAATGAGCCAATATTATGGCTTAACAAATAGGTTAGTTGAGGTTTGGAGGGAAGAGCTCGAAGAGCCCCCTCAGGTAAAAAGATCTTTTGGGGTCTCATTTTGTAGTAGTTAGCATAGAGAAGAGTGGAGAAGAGTTGAATAGTTGAGTAGAGAGTAGAGAGAAAAAGAGAAGGAGCTGAGACCTTGTTATAGGCCATGCTCAGGAACACCTTGTACAAACATGCATTTTCCATTTTAATATAAATAACAGTTTTTCCTGCATATTTCTGGTGTTAAATGAATGCATGTGAGTGTTCTTTATATGACATGAATGTATGTTGTAGATGTATGTTAGGAATTTGAAGGAGTGTGTTTGATTTCAGGTTTGAGAGGTCTTTGAGGCTTCACACTAGGAGGGTGTGACAGAACGCTGCAGGTTATGATAGCCATGCACAAAGGATGCATTTATGAACTCTGCAGAGTCAAACAGAGGCATGCCAGGTGGGCACAAGAACTAGAATCATTTGCTCAAAAGAAGACCTCAAGGTTGTTGAATACCTTGGAGGCAAGGTTGTGTATAAGAGATACAATTGCAGACATAAACTGTCTTTGAGTTCTGTAAATCTCTGCCAAGTGGGGCATTGAACACAAGCACAAAGGGTTGAGGAAGAAATTTGCTGTGAGTTCAGACTGAAGTCAGAATCACTAAGGATTCTGAGAGCTCTGCCAGGTGGGCATTGAGCAAGTGTAAGGAGGACACAAAAGGCATAATTGTTGGATGTTTTGTAAGAAAATACTCTGCCAGGTGGGTATGGAGTAATTACTTTAAGTGCATGAAAGGAACTCTGTTGAGTTCAGAAGAAGACATAATCCCTAAGGAGTTCTACAAGAGGCTCTGCCAAGTGGGCATTGAGCATATTCGCAGGGTTACTAAATACCTGGAAATACTCAACAATAGGTTGCTTGAGTAGATTGAGCACCAGGAGGGCCTAGTAATTCTCCATCTGCAGGAGAAGGAAATAATATTTATTCCCTTGAGGTTTGAGGAGCAAGAAAGATCATAAGAGACAACACCTTTGTGTGCATGCAAAGACTTTGCAAGGAGTGCAGGATTCGTGGAAACCTCTTAAGGTTTTAGAGAAGGCCAAAGCTCAGGAGGGTTAGTGCTTTCAGTGCACAGAGCGTAACTGCAAGGAATGTAGAAGCCACATAACTCTTTGATGAGTTCAGAGTACCCAAAGCTTAGGAGGAGCAACGTTTTCATATGCGCATAGATGAGAACTCACAGTTGTAGAGTTCACAGAAATGGGGCAAAGGTCGAGGCCTTTGAGAATTCAAAATTCTTCCAAGTCTGGGAAGAAAGTGTGCACATGCTCAGGAAGGAGGCAAAACAACCATCAGATTAGGCTAAGGAAAAGTGATCTGGACCATTGAAAGGCTTCATGTCTAGGAGATAGTGGAACAAAGAAGTGCACAGAAGAGACAGATCTGAACTGTCAGGTCTTGGTCAAAGTAGCCGACAGCCGTTAGATCTGTCAGAAGTTGCATGGGGTAAAACCCTCGTAAGCAGAGGAGGAAAGTCCCAAAGAAGTTGGTAGCGATATTTCAACAATTCAGGAGTTTGGGAGTCTGGAGGGAAAGAGTCCGGGCACTCGACCTCCGAAATCGTCAAAAGGAAGGATTAGATTAGGACAGTCCGTTGGAGGAGGACAGGTGGCAGAGATCTAAGGATCTTGTGAACTCGGAGGTTCACAAGGTAAGATCCCAAGCATTGGGTGATCCAAGTCACGAAGTTGCGAGGAGTGAGGAGCGAGGATAGCCATTGGATCCAGGTTATGGGAAGGCCATTAGATCAGGAACCCCATCATCATTTCGTATGTTGGGATTTCGGGATTTCTGAGGATAAGATACCAGAGCATTTCGGCATTTGATTTCACGAAATCGCGAAATGAATGAGGATCGTCCATCATAGGAGGACACGTGGAAGAGATCCAAGAATTCATGGAAAATACAAATAGGAGAGCCATTTCGGCTTTTTGGGACTTGACGTTTCGTGAATCCTGAAGACAGGAGACACACGCATTTCAGGAAAGGAAGTTCTGAAATTGTGAAAAGGTGGAAATACCGAAAAAGAATAGTAGTTCGGAAAATTGGGATTCGAAGGATTGGGAATTCCGAGGACAAGAGGTCCAATGCATTTTGTCATTTGAAAGCCTGAAATCGTGAAGAAGGATAAGGCAAGGAAATTGCCAATCGACATTTCACATATTGGTATTTCGGGGGTCTAGAGGATGAGAGGTTGAGCACTTGGGTCGTGAAACCTCGAAATAGAGTCTTGGTCATATGAGATATGGTCATGTGGACCAGAAGATAGCCCTGGGGGCTAATTGATGTTGAATCATTTTGACATATCGGAAGATCGGTGATCAGGATATCGTGAGAACAATGGTTCTTGTGACATCGAGAATTAAGAAACCCCGACACCCGAAGTTTGTATTTCCTATGGGGAAAATGGTCATGGTCGCATTCGGGTCGTGAAGGAAAATGAAGGACCTATGGATCGGGTTTTCATAGAGATTCCAACAAGGAATCGAAAGAGCCACTTCGTCTCGAAGATGAAATTAGAACGATCATTAAGACTGGGAGGTTAGGCGCAGGACCTGCTGAGGTAGGTGCCTGGGTGTAGCGCCATCAGGTGGTATCAGAGAGAGAAATCTGTTTGTATATTTCAAGAAGAGGGAGAAGGCAGAAGGAAAAAGAAGACAGAGTAATAAAACTCTGTGGTGATTGTTCATGAGTAGGCAACAATCGAGAAGACAACCAACAAGACTATAGGAAGAGGCTGAAGCACTCAGATTTGTAGGAGTGACAATAGATTTTCTAGGAGGGTAGAGAGACAACAACATGGCTATTAAAGGCCATAGGTATGATGGAAGGAAGAACTAGGAGCTGGTGAGTAAAGAATACATAGATGAAGAGCTCGCTGATATAAGAGAGGAGATAGAAAATCTTGCATTGAGGATGCAACAGAACGCAAGGATGGATGAACTTGCATTGGAGATACAACAGGAAGCCAAGTTGAGATGGGTATATGAATGGCCCATGAGGAAGCCAAAGGTAAAATGGCCAGTCAAGGAGTTGATGGTCATAAGACAATGTAGGCTGTTAAAAAGGTGGTTGAGGTATGCGGAGAGCCTCAATGGTCGAGAATAAAATGAAATTCTGATATGTGAACCGAAAACTGGGAGAAATATCAGAGAGGATGAGGATGAAATGGGATCGACTGAAGATCTCAAGAACTGCCAGGAGGGCAGAGAGGAAATTCCCAATTTCCAGGTGGGCAAAGAGCTGAGATCGCTGCGGGATCTCACAGACTGTCATGAGGACAGTCGGGGAATTTCAAATTGCCAGGTGGGCAATAGATCGAGATCGCTGCGGGATATCATAGACTGCCAGGAGGGTAGTGAAAGGTTTCAAATTTTTCAGGTGGGAAAGGGAACAAAGATGGGATTAGTTGATTCCATAGACTGCCAGGAGGGTAGCAGAGAAATCCCAATTTTCCGGGTGATCAGGGATAAACAGATGAGGCTATTTGAGAGTCTCATAAACTCAGGGGCGAGTTCGAATTATCCCGAGGAGTTGACAGAGTAGGTGAGCTTAGAGATGGATTTGAATCAGCCAGAGCAGCTGACAGAGAAAGAATATCAGGTGAATATTCAAATGATTTGGGGAATTCAGGTATTCCTACGACATAGCCTAAGGGAGGCAAAAATCTGTGTTGCAAGTGCAACAACAACAGAAGGAAAGCTAGATAAGACTTTCAAAGAGGAATTGGAGCAGATATCTGAGGTTGCCCAAGCAAGAGAGGAGAATGAGAATTTTGAAGAATGGATCAATGCTTTCAGCAAGGAAGCTGAGGAAGCTACAACACTGAAGCTAGCAGCAAAAGAAGCCGAAGAGCAGACAGACAGATTAATCACTCCATGGGAGATGGAGATGAAGATGTTGGAAAATTGGCTAAACAATCCAGGGCTAACAAGAGGACTGGAAAAAGAACAATTGTTAGAGAAGGTGACTGAACAATAGGTCAGTTGAGAGAATACTGTAGAGATGGACTTTGTAGCAGTGTGGCAGGTTGAGGCCATGGTAGATGAAGAGGATGGCATCGGAGATCACAATGATCTACCCAATCATAGAAAAGTTTTGCAGCTGAGGAGATTGCATGAACAGGGCCAGCCATGGGAGTAGCTGGATGAAGTGATCGAGAAGATTAGAAGGATGATGATAGATTTAGTAGAGACTGCCAACAAGTAGGCACTGAGAAGAATAAAGGAAGCAACAACGCAACAACAACAACAACAACAAGGGAATGGAGTGAAGAGACAACTCCAAAAATTTGTTTGGGATCCAAGAGGATTTCGACAGCTGAGGGTGGAAGCTCATGAGAAGGAGCTCATGAATTTTGCAGTTGAGGAGTATGATGCAGGAGCATCATCTCACGTTAGCTAGCCAACCAGCCACGTCAAGTGCACACATTCAAAGCTGAAGAGAGGCACAGTCCTCATTTTTTATTCGAATGAATGTAATTAATTGAATGTAAATAAATGTTTTAAGATGTTGATCTAGGAAGTTGTGCCTTTGTGCAGACTGTAGGTAAATAGGTCTTTAATCTTTGTAAGGCTTTGATCTAGATATGATCTACGGACTAGACAACCATTGAATGTAATTGAATAGGGTAGTTGAGGTTTGGAGGGAAGAGCTCGAAGAGCCCCCTTAGGTAAAAAGATCTTTTGGGGTCTCATTTTGTAGTAGTTAGAATAGAGAAGAGTGGAGAAGAGTTGAATAGTTGAGAAGAGAGTAGAGAGCAGAAGAGAAGGAGTCGAGACCTTTTTACAGGCCGTGCTCAGGAACACCTTGTACAAACAGGAATTTGCCATTTTAATATAAATAATAGTTTTTCCTGCATATTTCTGGTGTTAAATGAATGTCTGTGAGTGTTCTTTATATGACATGAATGTATGTTGTAGATGTATGTTAGGAATTTGCAGGAGTGTGTTTGATTTCAAGTTTGAGAGGTCTTTGAGGCTTCACACCAGGAGGGTGTGATAGAATGTTGCGAGTTCTGATAGCCGTGCACAGAGGATGCATTTCTGAACTCTATGGATTTAGACAGAGGCGTGCCAGGTGGGCACATGAACTCGAATCATTCGCTCAGAAGAAGACCTCAAGGTTGTTGAATACCTTGGAGGCAAGGATATGTATAAAAGATAGAGTTGCAGACATAAACTCTCTTTGAGTTCTGTAAAGCTCTGCCAAGTGGGCATTGAGCATAGGCACGGAGGGCTGAGGAATAACTCTGCTATGAGTTCAAACTGAAGTCAGAATCACTAAGGATTCTGAGAGCTCTGCAATGTGGGCATTGAGCAGGTGTAAGGAGGACACAAAAAATACTCTGCCAGATGGGCATGGAGTAAGTACTTTAAGTGCACGAGAGGAACTTTGTTGAGTTCAGAAGAAGACAAAATCCCTGAGGAGTTCTGCAAGAGGCTCTGCCAAGTGGGCATTGAGCATATTCACAGGGTTACTGAATACCCAGAAATACTCAACAATAGGTTGCTTGAGTAGATTGAGCGCCAGGAGGGCCTAGTAATTCTCCATCTGCAGGAGAAGGAAAGAATATTTATTCCCTTAAGGTCTGAGGAGCAGGAAAGCTCAAAAGAGACAACACCTTTGTGTGCGTGCAAAGACTCTGCAAGGAGTGCAGGAGTCATGGAAACCTCTTAAGGTTTTAGAGAAGGCCAGTTCTCAGGAGGGTTAGTTCTTTCAGTGCACAGAGCGTAACTACAAGGAGTGTAGAAGCCACATAAATCTTTGACGAGTTCGGAGTACCCAAATCTCAGGAGGAGCAACATTTTCATATGCGCGTAGACGAGAACTCACAGTCGTAGAGCTCGCAAAAATTGGGAAAAGTTCGAGGCCTTTGAGAATTCAAAATTATTCCAAGTCTTTGAAGAAAGTGTGAGCATGCTCATGAAGGAGGCACAAAAACCGTCATATTAGGTTGAGGAAAAGTGATCTGGACCGTTGAAAGGATTCATGTCAAGGAGGCAATGCAATAGAGAAGTTCACAAAAGAGATGGATCTGAACCATCATGTCTTGGTCGAAACAACCGATAGTTGTTAGATTTGTTAGAATTTGTGTGGGGTTAAGCCCTCGTAAGAAGAGGATAAAAGTCCCGAAGAAGTTGGTAGCGGGATTTCGGCATTCGGGAGTTTGGGAGTTCGGAGGGCAAGAGTTCGGGCACTCAGCCTCCAAAATCTCGAAAAGGGGAGATTAGATCCGGGCTGTTTGTTGGAGGAGGACAGGTGGTAGAGATCTAAGGATCTCATGAACTTAGAGGTTTGCAAGGTAAGAGCCCAAGCGTTGGGTGCTCCAAGTCGCGAAGTCGCGAGGAGCAAGGAGCGAGGATAGCCATTGGATCCAGGTTACGGGAAGGCTGTTGGATCAGGAACCCCATCAGCATTTTGTATGTCGGGATTTCGGGAGTTTAGAGGACAAAATGCCAGAGCATTTCGGCATTTTATTTCATGAAATTGAAAAATGAATGAGGACCGTTCATCATAGGAGGACGCATGGCAGAGATCCAAGAATTCGGGGAAACTCCCAATAGGAGAGCCATTTCAGCATTTCGGGACTTGGCGTTTCGCGAATCCTGAAGACAGGAGACATGCGCATTTCAGGAACAGAAGTTCCGAAATTGTGAAAAGTTGGAAAACCCATAAAAGAATAACAGTTCAGAAAATTGAGATTCAAAGGATCGAGAATTCCGAGGACAGGAGGTCCAATGCATTTCGACATTTGAAAACCCGAAATCGCGAAGAAGGAGAAGGCCAGGAAATTTCCAATCGACATTTCGCATATCGGTATTTTGGGGGTCCAGAGGATGAGAGGTTGAGCACTTGGGTCGCGAAACCCCGAAATATAGTCATGGTCATATGAGATATGGTCATGTGGACCAGAAGATAGCCCTGGGGGCTAAATGCTGTTGAATCGTTTCAACATATTGGAAGATTGGTGATCGGGAAATTGTGAGAATAGTGGTTCTTGTGACATCGAGAATTAAGAAACCCCGACACCCAAAGTTTTCATTTCCTGTGGGGAAAATGTTCATGGTCGCATTCGGGTCGTGAAAAAAAATGAAGGACCTGTGGATTTTAATTTTAACAGATATTCCAGCAAGGAATCGAAAGAGTCACTTGACTCGAAGGTGAAATTAGAACGATCCTTAAGACCGGAAGGTCAGGCGCGGGACCTGTTGAGGTAGTTGCCTGGGTGTAGCGCCATCACTAGGGTTTCAAGTATCTAGGGGGGAGCACCATTCCTTGGAGGGAGGCTAGATCCATGACTTTGGGAGGGATCTTGGAGATTTGAGCATCTGGGTTGTTCTTGCAGTATCCCGATCTACTACTGTACTTAGTTTGGGCTCATTTGGAGGCTTCCTTTAGTTGGGATGAATTATTGAGGGTCTTCATTCACCCAGAAAGGAATCACATCATCTAGGTTGGTGGTTTGGCACTTCATACGACCTAGATATCATTCTTATTTGCATCATTCTTGTATTCATAGACTTCTTCTATTTATGAATAATATCATATATGAGGTATTTTGAGTTATCTCTTTTGTTGTTGAGCTTGCATGTGGTTGAGGTATGTTTCATTGCTTTATATTCTTATCTATTGCTACAAACACACATTCAAATCATTATTAAAACCCTAGCACAACCTAAGAGACAACATTAAGAAAAGTGTTTGATGAAATGCCACAACCATAAAAAGTTTAAAATTCATGCAAGACGTGATGTTCCTGGCATATTGGCTTGGTAACATTACAACCGGTTAATAGACACCTCCTCAAACCCCATCCGGGGGCAAAGACTCTACTTCACAGGTAAGTATAGGTAAGTAGGTAAGCATTTGCATTCATTGTATATACCATTTGCATATCATGCTAGAGTATTGTAGTTGTAGTTTCATTTCCATTTGTATATATATGCTTTCTTACTTTTATTTCATTGTATCATATATGAGCCAGGGGTGATATCACCATCCAAAAAGATTACTAATTAATTTTGTTGAGATCTAGTATATTACAAGTCATGCCAAAGATGTTGAGGTTCTCATGCGCTCTATGATGAGAACATGTCCCCGAGTTGGAGCCTGATGTTATTCCCTATCCTAGGGATAAATAAGCAGATTATGTCTCGAGGCCCATAGGTCCTAGACATGGAGTACCAAGAGCCATATGAGTTGAGCTTGGCCCTAGGAGTTCCAATATTTTCTTTAGTGCATCCTATCTATCAACAACAATAACATCCATCCCATCGTGCTGATTCCGAAGTAGTAGTGGGTCTTGCTTCATGAGGTAATGAGTTTGGGTATCATGGTATGCGTCACTCTTAATTTCAAAGAATTTGAATATGTGCATTGAACTCTCTTTTGTTTCATGACATTTGCTTGGAAATTATGCTCTTTAACTTGTTCATAGCTAGGGGGATGACAAAGTTCCCTAGTAATTTGGATCCCTTAGGGATGAGTTTCCACTAGGTGGTTCTATGAAACGTCATCGTCCATTCCTTTTGTTAGAACTCTGTAATTTCTTTGGGTTGTATCAATGAAAGCCCTGAGGTAACTGTTTCAATCAACTTTAGATTGTATTATGACCTATACAACCAGAGAGGGCTCGCTCATATGTCAAATGACTGGTAATAACTTAAATATTTCATCAATAAATGCACAGAGGTCAGATTCTGCAATAGGACAAGTTTATTTTTGTTTTAAAAGGGATGGTAGGACAAGCAAGAGAGAAAGTACGATTGGGGAATGGATTCAATTTAAAAAAAATATAGAAACCAATGACTTAGTGACTGAACTTGAGAGGATACAAGATAAATAAGAAATAATATTCAGTTAAAAATTATTGTGTGTGGCGAGAGAAAAACACATGAAGCAACTTGGAGCATCGTTGAGGATGAATTCATAGTTAACTTAGAGGAAAACGGTTTGTCTGAATGACATGAATCCTAGGGTGCCATGCAATGAATCCCAGGTTCGAAATTATGTTCCTATTCAGACATAAAATATATATGAATAAATAATATAGGAAGTACGTACGCAAAGAAAAAATACAATACATCAAACTGCCATAGCTAGAATCTTTTCATCAAAGCTTCAAGACCTTTTCATTGATTTTTAGTTGAATTCAGAGCTACATTCAATAGTCACTGTCTACACTTTTTTTTCCAACCAACCTCGTTCACATGAAAATGATCCCCATATATAGAAAACTAATGTCTCCCTTGGCTGCTAGGGTCGAACTACTTCTTCCTAGAATTATGGATCCATTTTCTTTGAAAGATAACAATAACTTCAACGGATTCACTAAAAATAGAAAACCGAACTTTGCCAAATCATAATCGTAACCGAAATATTCTTTAAAATCATTGATCATGATCATAATTCAACCATATGGTTGTGATGAGTCATCATGTGCAATGCTGGACACTCTGTCACCCTTGCACAACAAGTCCTCTATGCAACAATAACCTACAACAAAAAGCACAACAGATTGTGCAACAAACTGGGAAAATAAGAATTAAATATACCATCCTATATCACTAATAAAAAACTATTTTCCAAAAATGAGAGAGGTTTTTGTATATAATATTGTTATAAAGAAAAACCTCTCTTAGTTTCTTGAAATACATCTTTTGCTGGTTGGAATATGTGTCACAAAAACATGTCTCGGATAGGAAATCATGAAAACTGAAAAATAGAGCTCAAATATTCCTTCGAATATCCAAAAATATGAAACTTTTTTCAAATATGAAAGAGGTTTTTATTATTTGTTTTGTCCTCAAAAAAATGTCTCAGGGATTTTCAAAATTCCTCTCCAGTTGGGCAGAAACAAATCTTGAAGTTGACCACTAAAATAGTCATTTGCCCAGCGTGACTTGTAGCCTATGCACATGAAAATCCTCTGTGCGAAAGCATCCTCTGCACGATGAAATCCACTGCATGATGAAATCCACTGCGCGATGAAATCCACTACGCAACATCATCCTATGTGAAAAAACATCCTATGTGCAACAACCCATTGTGCGATGAAATCCATTGCGTGACGATCTCCATTGTGCAACAACATCCTATGTGCGACAACATCCCATGCATGACGACATCCTACGCGCGACAACATCCCATGCACGACAACCCACTGCATGACGAAATCCATTGCACAACAACATCTTATGCGTGACAACCCACTATACAACGAAATCCACTACGCAACAAAATCCACTGCATGATGAAATCCCATCCGCGATGACATCCTTTGCGCGACAACATCCTATGGGCGACAACATTCCATGCGTGATGAAATCCACTATGCGATGAAATTGATTGCACAAAAAAATATTTTGCGCGGTGATGTTCTCTGCGCAATGTGTAACAAATTTTGTAGCACGCAGTTGCAAATGGAAATGGAAATAATAAATGATAAACTTCCTTATGAAACTGACCCTTGGATATGTTAGATGATGCCAGACATAAAAAAAATATGGGTGCTAACAAGCATGACTTTGAAAATGGTTGAGAAACCTCTAACCTTAGCTAGGAAAATCATGGTGCTAACACATTCCATACTTACCACTTTTGATCATTGTCCCTATCATCTTCTCCCTACCTTGGTTCGGGAATTGGATTTTCCAAGATAGTAAGGGTTGTACCTTACCTTGTGGATAGAAGGGGATAAAGGCCCAGAGGGTAAAAGTAGCTAGAAGAAGTTAAAAGCCAAAAATGAAGCCTTGAGATGCTTTGCCCAGAGATTCCTGAGAACACAATAAATGGATTCTCAACAAGAAAAGGGGACCTGTAAAATAAAATAAAAAACTGAAGATCTAGTTGGTGGATAGGATGTCTCATCATGAGCCAACCTATTAGGTCCATGGGCATGCAATGGTATGACACTTCCATCCATCTGATCACCAAACCAGGGTAGTGGATCTTGGTGGCATAACCAAGAGAAAGGGGGTCTCATCACGAGCCAACCTTCTCATTTCTATGAAGTGCTTGTGGGTAACACTGTCACCACTTGTCACCATGCCAGGACAATGTAACCCAACTAGTCTGTTGAAAATAAAAAGAAATAAGACAAAGAATAAAAGGCATTGAATGGTCTAGGAAAAAATGGCATCCATGACAAGGTGAAACTCACCCTCTATAGAGGCACCCACAGGTAAGACCTTCATTTCCATGTTATCACTGCACCCCTTGCCCAAACATTCCCTACACCATTTCATACACCTACATGAACTAGATTGGTCTTCACCTGGGGAACACCCCAAAATTTAGGAGGATTATCCAATAGGACATCCTGAGACCCTCTCCAAAACTGGATTCTTAAACTGGATAACATATTTGAGAATTTGTTTGGGTAAACGGGGGTTCGATGCACATTTTTGGGTAATTTTATTATTAGATGTGATTGACATTGCTATGATCCTTAGGACTTATGAGCCCATGTAGGGTGTACTTGTTGTTGCTACAAGACCATGCCCGATGGACAGGTACATAAGGGAATATGATTAGCTCAGACCTCCATGGGACTAAAATACCACTAGATGGATGTTGTGACCCCAACAAGGGGTAGAGGGACAGCAGGGGCTTGCACCAGAGAAAAAGAAGGATGTTCCACCAGAGACACTTTGGAAGGCCTAGAGTTAGGGGGATATTTCTCTCCCCCTTGAACATTGGCCTTGGGGGGCCCATGACATCAGCCTTGTGACCCTAGATGTCACCCAACGCCATATGGACATGATGGAGGCAGTTGTGTACTAGGTGGCACACGTGGCATCATCCAAAGGCCTTGAAAGGCCTAAAGTTTTGTTCATGGAGCCTGACATCCCACTTATGAGGCCTAACATCACCCTAGGAGGGCATGACATCATCTTTATTGCACGTTTTAGGATTTAATTCTTTGAATTTATGTAAAAACTGGATTTTTGATGTAATTTGGCCATGTCGGCCTTTTCTGGCCTAAAAAATAATTAAAGGTCATTGATATTGTATAAATAGAGAGACAAAACTCTCATTTTTTCATCATGTTTCACTCACACAAGTGTGAGGTCTTAAATTCGGCCCTCTTTAAGGGTATTTGGCTAAAATTAAGTGGTGCACAACTTCTTGGAGATGCTATTCTTGGTGTATTTTGGCATTTTCATGGTGGAAAGTCTTCAATTAGGGCTAGTTTCTAGATTATTATTGATGAAGTAAGTAAATATGTAATTCTTCATTTATTTTTGAATGGTTATGGAAAATTTTCTTGTTCATATCAAAGATTATGAAATTGCTAGTTTGAAACCCTAGGGGAGAAGCTTATATTACTATCCTTTTCCTTATAATTTTCCACCTACTTGAAATTACTATAGAACACTTCTTTTGAAGTATTGACTAGATCCCTACCTTTGTATCACTCTAGTAACATCACTTCATTTGCTTCATACATTTTTTAAATTTAATCTAAGGAAGAAGAAAATCACTAGGGCCTAAGGTTACATACTTTCTAGCAATCTTTCCTTCTAGGGTTTAGACAATGAGGCCTTAGGTTACTAACAACTCAATCATCTCATCCCCCCCTTTAGGTTATCTATTATCATTATTGTTTTACTCTAAGAGTTGTCGTTGCTAACCTTGACTCCATTACCCTAAAAGTCACTATTCCACTCCTCACAAGTAATTGATTGACCACACAACTCTTAAACGATCTTCCCTAATATTTCTACTAACTTCTACTAACTTTAAGCTAGACCAAATCACTAACTAATTTGTTGTTGTTGAAAAATATTTCTACATCCATCTATAACAACAAAAAATTAATCCTAAAAGCAAGATTAAAAGATGATTAGACATTGCCATTGCTTCTGACAACTATTATCATTTTGTTAACTTAAGTCTATTAGTTCTTGTCATTTTTAAGCATTGTTGAGAAATAATTGTCATGGTTGTTGCTAAATATTCATTGCTATTATAAATATTCACATTACTTCAATTCTATATCATCTTGTTTATCTTTCAGAAGTTTATGGTTTTATGAAGCATTGACATCATATGGTACTTGCAAATTGCATTTCTTTTCTACTTTTTGTCTTGTTCTGGGCAGGTACACTTAATTTATCTTTTGCTTCATCTCAATAAAACTCAGACACTTTTGATTTGAGTGAACTGTGAGAGGGGTGGGAATTTCTTATATCTTTACTTTAGCCTCCTCAAACCCTCAGGTAACTGGGGACATGGGGACGTCTCCTCTGGGGTATTGTGACATACTCCTAAATAGAAAAAGGTGTCCTAATAAGGTGACAATGATAGGTCATTTTCCTTGTTACGCCAATTCAATATCCACTTTCCTTTGGCTTTGGGAAAGTACAAATTGCATGATAACAATGAACATTGGGACAACGAGACAATGGAAAGAATAACAAAATTACCACGTGAGTACAGTGATATATTTATAGTAACATTTTCAGAGAAGAAAGGAGTAGCGAGAGAACTTGGAGAAATGAATATTCCTCTAAGACCAGATGCCAAACCAATCAAACAAAGAACTTATAGGTTGAACCTAGTATATAAACAAAAAGTTAAAGAATATATTAACAAGATGTTAGAGGTTGGTGTCATATAATATATTGAATAATCAGAATGGATTATCCCTATGGTATTACAGGAGAAGAAGCAAGGGGGAATAAGGATCTATGTAGAATTGAGGAAGTTGAATGATGCTTGTTTGCATGATCCCTTCCCTACTCCATTTACAAATGATGTGTCAGAGAATTAGAAGGAAAAAAAGCATATTAATTTATTGATGGATTTTCAGGGTATCACCAGATCAAGATAACACCAGAGGATCGACACAAGACTATATTTTACACATAATGGGGGTCATTTCACTACACAGTGATGCCTTTTGTATTGAAGAATGCACCTGCAATTTTTCAAGAGTAGTAGTAGCTGACTTTACATATTTTATACATAAATTGTTGGAGGTTTACTTAGATGATTGGACAATGTTTATCCTATTGAAATATCACGTTGAAGTGTTAGGATTGATGTTAGACAGGTGTAGACAATGTCATATTTCATTGAACATCAAGAAATGTATATTCAATGCACCATTTGGAATGTTTCTAGTGCATGTGGTGTGTAAACAGGGTCTGCTGGTGGATCCTTCTAAGATTGTTGTCATAGTTAATTTACCACCACCTAAGTCAATGCGACAGTTAAAATATACACTTGGTCATACAGGTTACTATAGGAAGTTTATAAGGGGTTATGCATAGATTACTGCACCCATGGAGAAATTGTTGAAGAAGGATACTAAGTTTTAGTGGAATGATGAGTGCCAACAGAGTTTGGTTATCTTGAAGGAGAAAATGGTGAAAATTCAAATTTGGTGTTTCCTGATTGGTCAAAGGAGTTCCATGTTCATGTGGATGGATCTTCAGTAGCACTTGGAGCAATATTGATACAACCATGAGAAGGTGACATATATCAATCTATAGTATTTGTAAGCATGAAGCTGTCAGATTCAAAGTAGATTTACAACACAATAGAAAGATAAGGTTTGGATATGGTGTATGAATTGCATAAGTTCAGACATTACTTATTAGGCCAACATTTTAATATGTTTACAGATCAATCTGCTCTTAGATATTTTCTCAAAAGGCCAGTGTTGGGGGGAAGAATATCTAGATGGTTGTTGTTATTTCAGGAGTTTGATTTTGAAGTTGTTATGAAACCTAGAATACTTAATGCAGGTCCAGATCATCTGTCAAGGATAACTAATGGAGAGGAACCAAGCAATTTGGAGGACAATTTTCCTGATGCACAACTCTTCTAAATATAGATTGCTGACGAATAATTTGCTGACATTATTGAATTTTTGAGTATAGGATTTTTATGAAAGGAATATAACACTGCACAGAAGATTAATTTGGTAGTTAGAGCCGTGGACTACCAAATTGTTGCATGTCACTTGTACAAACTAGGTGCAAACAACATTTTGAGGAGATGTGTTATGGAGCATGAACTCCCTATCATTTTGGAAGAAGCACATGAAGGAATAGATGGAGGACATTATGCAGGTAAGGCTACTGTGCATAAGATATCGCATGTAGGACTTTGATGGCCATCAATTTGAAAGGATGAAAATGAGTATTGTCATAATTTTGATGTCCGTTAAAGGGTTGAAAAACCATCCAGGAGGGATAATATGCCATTGATACCTCAGGTAACGTTGAAAGTGTTTGACAAGTGGGAAGTAGATTTTGTAGGACCAATTAATCCACCATCTAGAAGATCATGCGTAAGGTATATAATAACAACAAAAAAATACTTAACCAGATGGGATGAAGCAACAACAATGAAATATTGTAGCATAGATACTGCAACACACTTATTGTTTGAAAATGTAATCACAAGATTTGGATGCACTAGAATTCTTATGAGTGATCAGGGGACTCATTTTATCAATAGTACTATTCAGGCTATGATTAAATAATTTGAGATACACCATCAAAAGAGTACTCCTTACCATCCTCAAGCTAATGGAACAATGGAAGAATTTTAAAATATATTAGAGAATGCCTTAACTAAGATTTTTAATGTAAACAAGATGATTGGGATTTGAAGATACCGGTAATGTTATGGGCTTATAGAAATGCATGTAAGAAAATTACAGGGCAGACACCTTTCAGATTGGTGTATGGATAAGCAGCAATAGTTCCCCTGTAGTATTTTATACCAAGTCTGTGCATTGAAACTATTACAAACATGAAATAAATATGCACAATACAAGAAATATTGACTCAACTCATGGAACTAGAGGAAGTCATGATTATAGTTGGTTTCCATCAGGAAGTACAGAAAGAAAAGGATAAAGCTTAGCATGATAGATAAATTAAGAATAAGAAATTTAAGGAAGGATATCTGGTTCTCCTCTATGACAGTAAGTACTTGCAACACCCAGGGAAATTCAAAATGAATTGGCTAGGGCCATTTGAGATAAAGTTTGTCATAGATGGAGGTGTTCTGCAGCTGTAGGATTTAGCAGGTAAGGAAATCCAAGGATTGGTGAATGACAGTCGATTGAAACTATATAGGGACAATCGACCCACCAACACTTAGTAGTTGCAACACAGAGAATTAGAATTGTACATAGTGTATATAATAGGAGTTAAAAGAAGAAAAATAAAGGGAAAAATGGAAAAACAAGAAAAACACAAAAAGAAGTTTGTAGATGGACAAGTGGTAGACATGTAATTGGAATATATAACGCACAAAAAAATCTAGTAAGTGGTATGACAGAACCTGAAGACACTGAGTGACAGAAAATATGAATGCAACACGCTGGGACAAAAAGCAACCAAAAAGATGGAAACCGATGAACGGAAAAATAGGTCACATTAGAGCATTTATAACTGAAGCTATAAAAGCATGTAACTTACACAACATGACTCATTGTGACTTAGAGTATATGAGAGATAAGGATTAAAAAATAAGTGTGATCCGATATTCTCAGAACATTCAACGAAGATTCATAGTAGTATTTTTAGGATTTTGCAGTATGGCATCACCAAAGGTTGGAGATCCAAGTTGAACAAAAAGGAAGACACATAGTACTGTGAAGTCTGCAGAGTATGTAGTCGTAGAGGTATAAAAACCTATCCATCTGGAGGGAGTCGTCGATGTGGATGTGATCCCATCACCCGTTGAGGAACCAGTTAGTCCAATAATTGTCGAAGAGAAGAAGCCAATGACTGAGTAGATGGATGTTGATACAAGGGCCAAAGAACAAAACTAAAAAACAAAACAAAACCCTACACAACAACTGGGTTTGGGAGCACTACAAAAAATGAACGAGGAATATTATGAAAGAACAAAGTGAAATGATCCTAGGGTACAAGCCAAAGAAGAGAAACAACCTATGGCAGAGACAACACCGCAAACAAAGGAACAAGTACAGGTCGAGGATGCTACAGGAAAATCAAATTTTGATGCAGAGGAAGAATAAGAAATGCATCAAGAAGCCATACCATCAACCATGACATAGAAGAATAAGGGAAAACAACCAATACAAAGGTAGTCACACAAACATAAATAAGTTACAATAACACTACCACACATACCTGAAGGACTTACAATCCTGCCTGGTATACTAGGATGTGTAGAAAAACTGAGGTATGTAGACCATGACAATGCACACAAGGACAAATTCCTTGGGTTTGCACCTATAATATACAAGATATAAACAATATGCAAAATAGAAATAAAATGCAAGATATGGCAGAATAACAACAATATAACTATAACAATCACCACAATAACACTGAAATGATATAAGAATAACAACAGAAATAACACTTTGATTCTGAGAGCAATGTTCATGGGCTTCTTTGAGGGGGAAACTTCCAGTTGAGCAGAGCTCTATTACAATAATATCCAAGCTAGGGTTCTCATACCCTAGACTCCTATTTATACTAAATATGTCTATCAAAAGAAGAATCTAGAGGAAGATCCTTCTAGAAGCAGAATCTTCTATTAGGTCTTCTTACATTCGACTTATTATATTTTATTGCAAGGCCTTATTAATATTGACCTTTATTACATCCGAATATATTTTTATACCTATGTGCAGGTTAGGACCCTAACATGTCCTCCCCATTAAAAACAACCTTGTCCTCAAGGCTTGAGATGTGGAAATTGGTGCAGAATGGTAGCTGGTTCCCAAGTGGCATCTGTTGGAGTTGTATCTTTCCACTGGTCTAAAACTTCCTTGATATTTCTCTAACATAGGCGATGCTCACATTGGTCCAAAACTACTTGTGGTTGTATCCAAATGGATCCTTCTTTGGCTAACTTGGGAAGGTTGGTTTGAATTTGGCACTTAGTTCCAATAACCTTCTTTAAGCATGAAACATGAAAAACATGATGTAGCTTCGAATGACTAGGAAAAGCTAACTGATAGGCCATATATCCCACATGCTTGAGAACGATATAAGGACCATAAAATTTGGGTGCTAGCTTCTGACAATGCTCGACCTTGAGGGAATTTTTCTTGTAAGGTTGCAGTCGAAGAAACATTAGATCCCCTTTTGAAAATTGACGTTCAGAGCGACCTTGATCTTCTTGTTGCTTCATGTGATTTTGTGCCATGACCAAATTCTCTTTGAGGGTACGAAGAATAGCCTCTTGAACTGTAAGTGTTTGGTGAACCGCCTGGACCTTCGAGACACTAGGTAAGTATGAGAGAACAAAAGGTGGCTTCTGTCCATATACCACTTCAAAAGGAGTCATGCGTGTAACTATATGGTATGAAGTGTTGTACCACCATTCAGCTAGGGATAACCATTGAGCCCACTGATTTTGATTTTTCAAGGAAAAACACCTCAAATATGTTTCCAAACACTTGTTCACAAATTTCGTTTGACCATCAAGCTAGGGATGATAAGTTGTAATGAGATGTAATTGAGTGTCTTGTAGCTTGAACAATTCTTGCGAAAAATTGTTTGTGAAAGTTGGGTCATGATCATAAGCAATAGAGTGCGGCATGCCATGAAGCTTGAAGACCCGGTCCATGAAAATTTGAGCCATCGTGGATGCTGTAAACGGGTGTTGAAGAGCGCAAAAATGAGCATAATTGGAAATGCAATCAACAACCACCATGATGACTGATTTATTTCCCGATTTGGGTAAGCCTGTAATAAAATCCATAGAGATATCCCTCCAAATAACAGGTGGAATCAGAAGCAGTTGTAGTGTGCCCAGATATTTGACTATTTCTCCCTTGTTGCGTTGACACACATCACATTCAATGACAAAATTATGAATGTCTTGTTTCATACCATCCCATAAAAAAGAACGTTTGACCGTGTCATAGGTTTTGATGAACCCGAAGTGCCCCGTTGTGGGTGTAGCATGAAGCTCAGAAAGTACCGTGGATTTAAGCTTTGATTTTTTACTTAAATACAAATGGCCTTTGTATCGAAGCTCATCATGGAGCCAAGAGTACCCCAGGGAAGCTGGAGCATTGGAATACAATTTTTGGATCAGATGCGAACTTTTGGGATCTTGTAGCCATTCCCGGCGAATGGCTTGGAACCTATCTAGTACAATGAAGGAAAGAGAAAAGAGAGATCCTTTGTCTTCATATTTTTGGGAAAGTGCATCTGCAACCGCATTATCTTTGCCTTTCTTGTAAATTATCTCATAATCATATCCAAAGAGATTAGTCACCCGTTTTTGTTGCTCCAGGGAGGAAATGTGTTGTTCTAGAAAATACTTGAGGCTTTGATGGTCTGTCTTAATTTGGAAGCGTTGCCCCAATAGATAAGGGTTCCATAGATCAACAACATGCAGAATAACCAACATTTATTTTTCATAGATTGATTTGCCCAGATTTCTTTCAGATAGTTTCTTGCTTGTAAAGGCCAAAGGCTGACCCTCTTGCATAAGGACAACACCAATTACTTTCCATGAAGCATCACATTCCAAGACAAAGATCTTTGTGAAATCAGGAAGGGCTAGGACTGGAGTGGTGCACATGGCCATCTTCAAGGTTTGAAAATCTTAAGTAGTTACTAGAGTCCAAGTGAAAGAGTTCTTTTTTAGGAGAGCAGTGAGAGGTGCTGCAATCTTTCCATAATTCTTAACAAACTTGCGATAATAACCTGTTAAGCCCATAAATCCACACAAGATTTTGAGAGTCTTTGGGTGAGGCTAGTCTTGCATAGCTTCAATATTTTTAGGATCCACCCTAACGCCATCCTTGCCAACCAGATGACCCAAGTACTCTACTTCTGAGGTGCCAAAAGCACATTTAGACTATTTCAAGAAAAGTTAGGGCTAAGAGAGTAGATGGAGAACTTGATCCACATGAGCAAGATGGTATTTCTAGGTTTTTCTATAGATGAGGATATCATCAAAGAAAACTAAGAGAAAATTAAATAGAAAAGGATGGAAGACATGATTCATGAGGCTTTGGAAGGTGGAGGGGGCATTACACAAGACAAAGGGCATGACCAAAAACTCATAGTGGCACTCTTGAATTCTAAAGGAAGTCCTGGGAATTCTGCCTCTTTCATACGTATATGGTGGTATCCTGAACAAAGATCAAGTTTAGTAAAGAATTGGGCACCCCTCAATTCATCCAGGAGGTCATCAATGACAAGAATGGGAAATTTGTATTTAATGGTAAGTTTGTTGAGGGCACGAAAGTCAGGACACATTTTCCAAGAACCTTCTTTCTTCAGGACCATGACCATAGGATAAAAATAGGGGATCATACTAGGGCGGATAATACCTGCATTAAGGAGTTCCTAGACCATTTTCTCAATTTCATTTTTTTGGGAAAAGGGGTGACGATACAGATGGATATTGGGAGGAAGGCTTCCGGGTACAAGGGGAATGGAATGATCATGAACACCACGGGAAGGAGGGAGTCCCTAGGGAGTGGAAAATACCATTTTATGTTTAGAAAGGATGGCTTGGAGGTCTTGTCGCACCGAGAGTGTCTATGTTTCTTGTATGGCATGGAGTTGGGAAATAACACCAGAATGACCTTTTTTGAGCAGGTTTTCCATGTGATGGGAACTAATGATCTCAGGTGAATCGACAGTGATGCCTTGGAAATTATATTGGTTGCCCTCCTGGTCAAATTGCATGGTTAATTCCTTAAAATCCATGAGAATGGGACCCAAAGTCCTTAGCCATTCTGCACCCAACAGAATGTCACAACTGTGCATGTCGATAGAAAACATATGAGATTTCAGGTGGTACTCACCAATTTGGAGACACACATTTTCACAATGCCCTCCACATTTCATGGAGCCACCAATGGCAATCATGATTTGGAAATTATTGACGACATGGATGTAGCAATGAGTTTCTTG
>SNQJ01S0112171.1:613-28497 GCA_010110895.2 Picea sitchensis
AAAAGTGAAATGGATTTATTGACTTTATATTAATGATCTATATATTAATAATTGGGTATTAGTTATTTATATTAATTATCTCTAGTGATGATTATTGATTTGATATTAATAATTATATTAATTAATTTATATTAATGATTTTATTATATTTAATGATTTAGAACGTGAAATGGATTAATGATTTTATTGAAATATAATTTACTATTTGCACTTCGGCATAAGTAAAATAATGCGCAAATTGTGCAACCTTAAGTAAGGTAGATAAGATGAAAATACGTGTACGCCTTTTTGCTTCACTAGATAGAATTATTTAGAATTAGTGTTAGACTTGTAAGTAGTTCTTGACGAAATGGAGTTGATTTTTGCGTAGATGGTGTATTACTTTATTTACGGGTTTATAATACTGAAATTAGTTGCATTAATTGTAAAGTTACTCTATGATTATCTAATTAAATTTTTATATTCTTTTGTGTTTTCTTAATCTTGATGATTAGATCAAGAGGGTCGCTACATATGGTATCTGAGCAGGGTTTGCCTCTGTGACACAGGACTCGTTACGACTTCCAATGCATTTTATTTAATTAAATATGTATCACTAATATAAATTGAAATTATTTTATGCAGGTATCATGTTTAGAGTACGAAGGACGAGTAAACATCGGGGTGCGGGAGGAAGAGTGATTTCGCCTCTAAGTACACCTACACCCAAGGGATCTACTCCACAGAGAGAGGAGCATACTACCAATCCGGAGCACGTTGCAGTGGGCGACATCATGTGTATGATGAGGTCTTTTCAAAGAATGTTAGAGGCACTAATTAATCTCCTTGATCGTGATGAAGGCAGAGGATTTGAACCTATTGATGGTTCGTAGCGCCCTCCTGTAGTTAGTGGTAGTGTTCATGGAGAACTCAAGAAGGTAAAATTTCCTGAGTTTTTGGGTTCCACGGATGATTTAGTCACCGAATCTAGGTTGGAGAATATGGTAATGTGTTTTTCATTTCATGATTATACCTCCAATATGAATTTCGACATGGTGGTCTTCCAGCTGAAAGAGAGTGCACCTATTTGGTGGAAGACACTCTTACCACTACTGAATATGGTCATTAAAAATGTGTCCTGGGAATTGTTCAAGGAGAAATTCCGAGAGATCCACTTATATGATGAGTTATATAGTACCTAAGTATGAGGCTAGATTTATGGAGTTTCTCGGATATGCTCTGCACCTGAACACTGAAAATTTAAAGGTGAATAATTTTGTTTTCGGTCTCAACTACAACATTTGTGATAAAGTGAGGATTTTGATGCCTCGTAATTTGCATGATGCAGTACATAAATATTTTATCAGAGGAATTGAACAGTGGAGTTCAGACCAAGAATTCTTCCAGATAGATAGGGCAGACTCCACATAGAGTGTCATAGTAGTAGACACCTGTTAGAGAGACCTATAGGCATCGTGATACACCCAAAGGACCAGTATTTTCTACACCACACAGATAGGCTACCAATCAAAGGACTCTATATAGAACACCACAACAACATCAACCGCATCGTCCTCAACAACACAAACATTATAGATATGTTTTGTAGAACATATCGGGACCTCAGAAACTTAGACCAGCAGATCCTTCCTCTGAAACTAAGAGCACCGACCCTAAGAATGGATGTTGGACTTGTGGAGATCCCCACTATCAGAGAGAGTGTCCTATCGAGAAGGCAAGAGCTATTGGATCAGTAGGACAGATAAAGTAGGGGATTTGGGAAAGGTCCATAAGATTCATGCAGCAGTGAATAACCGCCAGGGTGAGAATCAGTCTACAGTGCTCGATACTTCAGGTATGATATTATATCAACAATTTAATATTTTGATAGATCCAGGAGATACTAAAAGTTTCGTTTCTAGTGTTGCACTCAAAATAATTAAGGTGAAGGAAGTCGAAAAAGATGAGTTTACATATGTAGATATGGCATCCGGAGCCAAGCAAAAGGTTGGAGGAAAGGTTAAAGATTATAATATTAATTTGGGCGAATCCTTCGCTAGTGTAACCCTTTTTGTCACAACCTTAGGATCCTACAACATTTGATTGGAATGGATTTGTTAGAATTGCACAACGTGATACTTAACTGTAAGATGAAAAGATTAATATTAATTGATGATTTAGTACATAATAGTGTAATTGTAGGAAGAAATTGAGTGTCGCTAACATTTATTACCTCCCTACAATTGAAGAAAAATATGCGCGAGGGATGTAAGATTTATGCCATTCTATATCTTAACGAAAAGGGTGACACTGAAGGATTGGAAGAATTTCTGGTAATATCATATTCTGCCGATATTTTTCCTAAGGAACCACTGGGTGTACCAAGAAAAAGTGAAATGGAATTTACTATATATCTAAAACCCGGAACAAAATCAATTACAATAACACCTTATCAAATATCGACACATGAATTGTAAGAGTTAAAGATGCAATTGAAGGAGATATTATATTTATGACTTATACCTCCAAGTGTATCACCATGGGGTGCACCAGTAATTTTTGTAAGAAAGAAGGACAGATTGTGGAGACTTTACATTGGCGATCGTCAATTAAACAAAGCCACGATCAAGAATCGGTACCCGTTACTGAGAATTGATGAATTATTTGATCGAATGAAGGGGCGACATTATTTTCAAATATTGATTTGAGATCGGGATATCACCAGTTGCGAATCAAGGATGAAGACATTCCTTAAATAGTGTTTAAAACAAGATTCGTACATTATGAATTTATTGTATTACCATTTGGTTTGACAAATTCCCCAGGTGTATTCATGAGTTTAATGAATTGGGTGTTCCGCAAGTACTTGGACAAGTTCTTACAGGTGTTTTTTGACGATATATTAATTTAATCTTGGACAAAAGAGGAGCACGAAGAACATATGAGATTAGTTTTGCAGTTTTTAAGAGAAAACAAATTGTATGGAAAGATGTCGAAATGTTATTTTTATCGGACAAAGATTCACTATTTGGGACACATTATTTATGGACAAGGTATTGTTGTGGATCCAGTGAAGGTAGAGGATATTTTGGAATGGCTAACACCGACGAACATGCAATATGTACGTAGTTTTATGGGATTAGTAGGTTACTATTGATGCTTCATCGAAGGATTTTTCAAAAATAGCAAAACCAATTACGGAACTACAAAAGAAAAATAAGAAATTTGTATGGTCAGAGAAATGCATTGAAGAATTTCATAAGCTTAAGGAATTATTAACAACAACATTGTTACTAAAAGTTCTTGATATGGACAAGGTTTTCATAGTATGCACTGACACATCCAAGGAAGGACTGGGTGGAGTACTAATGCAAGAAGGTCGATTTATAGCATATATTTCAAGGAAACTAAGAATTCATGAAGAGAAATACGCAACGCATGATTTGTAATTATTATCAATTGTTCATGCCTTACGAGTTTGGAGACATTACCTTATTTGATGGAAATTCGAGTTGAAAATGGATCATAGTGGATTGCAACACATTTTTACTCAGATTTACTTGAGCGCATGACAAAGACGTTCATCAGAATTTGATGCAAACCCCCTATCCCTTCTCAGGGATGCACGACCTCCCAGTTAGGATCTCTGAATTTCGGAGCTGGAGCGTCTCTCCTAGTTCCGAATTGGAACCTCTAACACTTAGTCCACAAACTCTTGTCTATATTTTACTCACGCAAGCTGGTTTTAGGCATGGCCCCCACTCCTCGTGACCGCAGGCACGACCACCAGCTTAGCTTGAAAGGTGTGTCACGTTTCGCGTCCTCGGGGTTTTCCAATGTAACGAGTCCCTGGTTCCTCTGGTCCCGAAACCTCGATAAGGGATAATGGAGGCTAGCTCCCCCCTTTCCCCAGCTCACATGACCGCGGGCACATGACCACCAACTTTACCACAAAACATTTCGGGCTTCTCCAAGTTACGAGAGATGAAACCGTGAAGACCAATATCTACGGTCAAGATCTCCCTTCGACCAACGGTGATTATCAATTCGGCGTTTCATGTTTCGCGACTTCGCCCCTCACGAGGTTTGTTCGTTCCTCCAAGTCACGAAAGTCGAAACACTTCCATGTTGTGGATCGACGGCTATAAGCCTCTAAGATCCGACAAGCTGAATCCTTTCAGGATTTCGTAGGTCAAGAGTCTCGACTCTTACCTTTTGTATCCCCAATCACTGAAATCTCAAATACCCCCACGTCGTGGATCAACGATTCTAAACCTTCAAAGCTCTGATGGCCTGGATCCTTTCGGGGTTTCACAGGTCAAGAGTCCCTGCTCTCACCCCTTGTACTCCCAGTAGTCGAAACCTGATACACCTCCACGCTGCAGATCGACGGCTCCCAACCTCCGAAGATCCGACGGTCTGGATTCTTTCAGGGTTTCGTGGGCCAAGAGTCCTGTCTCTTTCCCTTTGCGTTCCCAGTAGCTGAAAACCCGAAATGGGATCAATGACCCAGATCTATTGGGGTATGATGGATACTATTCCCCCTGAGGGTCGAGCATTGAAAGGTCTCCCCACTAACCTACTCGCAACTCCTCTCGATCCAACGGCTCATAGGATTTCTCATCCCTCCCCAAAATCTCTCCACCGTCCGTTCAGGTCCTCGTGGGTCTTTCCTCCTGGGCATACGCAATGTTGAAATTTGCGTGTCTGTCTCACCTCAAACGACCACCGACCCTTCACCGCAATCTGACGTTCAACAGTGCTCCCCCTTTTGATATTTTTAATCTTTCAGACTTAGAAGAATTTTCTAAGTCCCTGAAGGTTCTGGCCTTCACTTCTCCTGGGAAATGGATTCCTTGATCTCGACAACACTTTTCGAGAGTGTTATTCCTCCTGAGCTTCATCTGGTGCAGACTTCGATTTCCCATGCATTCCTTGTGTCTAAGGGATCTCGATAACTCAGGTTCAAGGGATTTCTCACAAAGAAATTCCCCCCCCCTCCCCCAATCCCCTTGTGTTCCCTTATGGCTCGATGCACACCTTGCAGAGCTTTAAATAAAGAGAAATAATGGAAACTGAAAAACTATCATTCGCAGTTTCCTACTCTCCCACAGAGATTCATTCACTTGCTCATAAGAATAGAATATCAGTAAATTCCAAACATCGATCATACAACGTGTATTTGGTTCAATTTTCCTTCTGTTATATTCACAAGTGTCGAAATGGATACATAATACATTCAAATTACAGTAACTCAAAAACTGAGATCTCCTGCTAACTCACAGTTCTCTCTTACAACTAATTTCTCTGTGTATTGCAGCTAACCCCTTCTGGGCATACAAACTTCTACGTAACTCAAAAATATTTCTAGGGTTTCCCCTGGCTACTTGCTACTCTAGAATTCATCCTATGTTATCTTAGTCCAGTCACATTTCAAAACCGTAGTGGAAACTCCTGCTCCACTTGTGATTTTCAAAACATGCCTCAAAGGGTAAAATTAAGCACTAGTTCAAGCGTGCCTCCAAAGGTAAATTTCAACGCTGAGTTAAGGCAGATTTTAAAATCAACTGCAACTGATAATTTTGAAGTTCTGTAAGAACTCCCACGTGTTGAGTGGTCCTGCCTCTGCGTGCTTTCCAACGATGCTCCTGCATCATACTCCCCTTGACAAAAATTCATGGACTCCTGTCCATGAGCTCCTCTACTGATTTTCCCTGCTTTTGGATAGCAGCTTCATTTTCCCAACGGGCATCTTTGATTGTGTGTCCCTTCCATTTGACCAGATACTTAAAATAGGTTTTCCTTCTGGTCTTCTTGCCAATCCTTTGATCAACAATTTTCTCCATCTATGGCTTTTCTGCCACAGGCATCTATTTTTCCCACTAAATCTTTCCTTGATCTTATGACCCTTCTATGTCATGTTTCCTATAAGGATACAGTTTTGAAACATTGAATATGGTCAAAATTCCCACACCATCCGGCAGCTCAATATCATAGGCGTTTGCATCAAACTTCCTCAAGTTCTTACAAGATCCTATCTTTTTCATCTTCAACTTGTTCTATGTTCCCTTAGGGAATATTTCCTTCCTGAGATGTGCCAAAACCTTATCTCCTACTTCAAATTGAATTTCCCTATGATGTTGATCATCTCTGTGCTTGTATTTCTGGTTAGAACTCTCCAACTATCCTTTGATCTGGCTATGGAGTTTCTCCATCTTCGCAGCAAAATCCTCTGCTTCAGCGCTCCTGATCTCACCCTGTTCCAAGTCTCTCAACTCAGATACTCCCCTTAGTTGCATTCCATATAGTATTTGGAATGGTATCCTTCCAGTTCTCTTGTTTGGTGAATCGTTGTATGCAAATTATGCTTGTGGTAGAATCGAATCCCACTGGTTATGATGTTCAGTAACTAGACTCCTTAATAAATTCCCCAAACTTCTATTTACCACTTTAGTTTGTCCATCTGTCTGAGGGTGATAAGATGAGATGAAGGAAAAATCCATCCCCGTCTTCTTCCACAATGTCCTCCAAAAGTGACCAACAAATTTTGTGTCTCTGTCTGAGACAATGTTCCTAGGTAGGTCGTGAAGTCTCACAACTTCTTTGAAAAATAGATTTGCAACATGCGTTGCGTCACTGGTCTTTTGGCATGGGATGAAATGTGCCATATTTGAAAATCTATCCACCACCACAAATATGGAATGGAATCCTCTTTGTGTTCTTGGCAATCCCAACACTAAATCCATGCTTATTGCATCCCAAGGCCTCTCTGGTATTGGCAATGGCTGATACAACCCAGTGTTCTGTCTTTTCCCTGTTGCATGCTGGCAGATTCTACATTTGTTCACAAAATTTATCACCTCTGTTCTCATACCTGGCCAATAGTATGATTTTCTTAGTTGTGAAAATGTTTTATGATGGCCGAAATGTCCAACCAATCCTCCACTGTGCTCTTCCTTTAGAAGATTATCCCTTATTGAGCATTTTGGTATGCACAATTGATTTCCTCTGAACAACAGTCCTTCCTGAATCATGTACTTTGTCCACTAACTTCTATCTCTCAACACAGGATTAGTGCATGCTTCATATTCCACCTTGAAATCTGCATTATCATGATACATGTCCTTAAGGTGTTCAAACCCCAAGGTCTTCACCTGGAATTCCTGCATGATCAAACATCTCCTGCTTAACGCATCAGCAACCTTGTTAGCATTCCCAACAATATGTTTTATGACAAAAGAACAAAATTTCATAAATTCAACCCATTTTGCATGCCTCTGATTCAGTTTTTCCTGTCTGGTTATGAATTGTAAAGCTTGGTTATAGCTATACAAGACAAAATCTTGTGGGACAAGATAATGCCTCCATTTCTTTAATGTTTGAATTATGGCATAGAACTCCTTGTCATATGTGGAGTATTTCTTCTTAGTCTCATGCATCTTCTTATTGAAATAGGCAATAGGTCTGTTATCCTGACTCAAAACTGCTCCTATTACAACTCCACTTGCATCACATCTTACCTTAAATGTCTTCTCAAAATTCAGCAAGATCAGAATTGGTCATTCTGTTATCTTCTCCTTCAGTATATTGAAGCTCCTTTCGGCCTCCTCTGTCCATTTAAAGGACTTGTGTCGCTTCTTCACTGTATCCATCATTGGTGTACAAATTCCACTGAAGTCTCTAATGAACTTCCTATAGAAGCTCGCTAATCCATGGAATCTCCTTACCTCGAACATGCTTCTTGGTGACAGTCATTCTCTAATCACTTTCACGTTCTCTGGATCCATCTTCAGTTCATTTGAAGAGATCATGAAACCCAAATAAATGTGTTTTGTCTTCATAAAAGAGGACTTCTTCAAATTGATCAGCAACTTCTCCTGTTGCAACCTCCTCATTACTAGTGTTAGGTGCCTCAAATACTCCTCTTTAGTCTTGCTAAAGATCAGTATATCGTCCAGATATACAACCACAAACTTTCCAATGAAATCTTTCATAATTTCATTCATCAACCTCATAAAAGTACTCGGGTAATTTGTTAAGCCAAATGGCATAACCATCCACTCATATAGACCTTCGTTTGTCTTAAAGGTTGTTTTCCATTCATTACCTTCTCTCATCCTGATCTGGTGATATCCACTTTTCAGATCTATCTTAGAAAAGAAATTTTCTCCATTTAAGCAATCCATTAAATCATCCATTCTTGGTAAAGGAAATCTGTACCTAATGGTGATCTTGTTGATGGCTCTCGAGTCTGTGCACATTCTCCATCCTCCATCTTTATATGGGCTCAACACAGTTGGTATTGTGCATGGGCTCAAACTTTCTCTGACCAAACCTTTGTCTAGCAATTCTTGGACTTGGTTCTTCACCTCCTCATTCTCTCAAGGTGTTAATCTATATGCTTCTTTCTTTGGTAGACTTTCTCCTAGTATCAAGTCGATATGATGGTTGATACTCCTGATGGGAAGCAATGAGTTTGGCAGCTCATCCACCACTATATCAACAAAATATCCAGCAGCTCCTGAACTTCTTCAAGCAAAGCATCCATTGATGTACTCGTAAGGATGACTCTCGGATTCCTCACCACAGCAAAGTACATCTCTTGTTCTTCCTTGACTTCTTTCAGGAGTTTCTTCCCACTCATGAGAAATATGTTTGTGTTTGCTTCCTCTTTTACTCTCTTCTCCTCCATTGGCAGCAACATATGTGTCCTACCATTCTTCTCTAATGTATATGTGTTTTTCCTCCCATCATGAATGACATTTCTATCAAACTTCCATGATCTTCCCAACAAAGTAGGCATATGTCCATGGGGATTACATCACACAAGATTTCATCTTTATAACCTCCTATATTTATTTCAACCAGCAATTGTTTAGTAATCGTTACCTGGTGTCCTTTTTGCAACCACGAGACCTTGTATGGTTTTGGATGTGCAGTTGTTTTCAACTCCAATTTCTCCACCATCTCTATGGATACTAGGTTTTCAGTGCTCCCACTGTCAATGATCACCTTGCATACTTTGTCCTTACTCTTACAAGTTGTCCTAAAGAGACTGTTTCTCTACACTGGATTTTCAATTTCTGCCTCTGGTTTCAAGAGAACTTTTCTCAACATCAAGGATGCTCCATCCTCTGCTCCCTCTTCTCAACATTTCTTCATTGGGCTTCTGAGATGAAAGCTTCTCCTCCTTCCTTCTTCTTCTCAGGACATTCCCAAGATATGTGTCCTATATTTCCACAGGCATAGCATATTACTCCTCCTTTGCCTCTTCCTCTAGAAGAGTTTCTTCCACCACCCTGTCTTTCTCATGAACTTCCTCCTAGTTCTGAATGATTGTGTAGTTTCCCAACCTCGTCCTTAGACTGATGTGTTTTGTCGTGGTTAAACCCCTTTCTCTTGCTTGGGACCGATCTTTTACCTCTTCCTCGCTGACTTTTTTTTCTGGTCAGCTTCTCCTCTGCCTTCAGCGCAAACTGATAAGCATCCTCCACGGTTATGACTAACATCATGTTGAGCTTGTCTTGGAACTCATATCTCAAGCCATTTATATATCTAGAGACTTTCTCTTCATCTCTCTCCCTTTGTCCAATTCTGATGTTCAACCAGTAGAAATCCTCGGTGTACTCCTTAACTGTCATCGCTTTATGTCTCAGATTCTGCATCTTCCTGAATGGATTTATCTGATAATCTTTGGGCATGAACTTAGCCTTAAGCTTATCTACCATTCTGTCCCAACTCTTTATCATATGTTTTCCTTTTCATCTTCTCTCAGCCTGTATTTCATCCCACCACAGTGTTGCATGTCCTTTTAACCTGTTGACTGCCTGCTTCACCTTCTTCTCCTCATCAACGTATTCATAATCGAAGTGTATGTCCATGGATCTTATCCAATCCAACAGCTCTTCAACATCTAGGTTTCCCTCATACATGGGAACCTCTATATTAGCTTTGCCTCCCAGTATGGAAATTGCTTTCAACAAACGTTCCTCTACAACGTCTTCTCCTACAACTTCTTCAACTTCAACCTCTTCACTTTCTGCTTCACTGACATCTCCAACATCAGGTTCTCTTCTCTGCACTGCTTCCATTGTTTCCAATCTGGAGTGAAGTTCTCGCATCTCCCTCTCTACAACACGGTTGGCTAAAGGTGCCTCTCATCTCCTTGGCAGCATTGTGTTGACTGCTTGTCACACACAGAGTACAACCCCGAGTTCTTTGACTCTTCCTCTTTCTCTTTCACATGAAGTATATAGACGAAGAACAATTAGCTCTGATACCACCTGATGCAGACCCCCTATCCCTCCTCAGGGTTGCACGACCTCCCAGTCAGGATCTATGAATTTTGGAGTCGGAGCGGCTCTCTTGGTTCTGAACTGGAACCTCTAACACTTATTCCACAGACTCTTGTCTGTATTTTACCTGCACAAGCTAGTTGTCATGGCCCCCACTCCTCGTGACCACAGGCACGACCACTAGCTTAGCCTGAAAGGTGCATCGCATTTTGCGTCCCCGGGGTTTTCCAATGTAATGAGTCCTTGGTTCCTCTGGTCTCGAAACCCTGATAAGGGATAGTGGAGGCTAGCTCCCCCCTTTCCCTGGCTCACGTGACCGCAAGCACATGAACACCAACTTTACCACAAAGCGCTTCAAGCTTCTCCGAGTTGCGAGAGCTGAAACCATGAAGACCAAGATCTACGATCTAGATCTCCCTTCTATCAATGGAGATGATCAATTCGGCGTTTTTCATTTCCCGGGTTCACCCCTCACGAGGTCTGTTCATTCCTCCAAGTCACGAAAGCCGAAACACTTCCCTGTTGTGGATCGAAATCTCTAAGCCTCCAAGATCCGACGGCCTGAATCCTTTCAGGATTTCATAGGTTAAGAGTCCTGACTCTTACCTTTTGTATCCCTGGTTGCCGAAATCCGAAATACCCCCATGTCGTGAATCAATGGTTCTAAACCTTTGAAGATCTGATGGCCTAGATCCTTGTGGGGTTTCACGGGTCAAGAGTCCCTTCTCTCACCCCTTGTACTCCAGGTAGTTGAAACCTGATACACCTCCACATTGTATATCGACTACTCCCAACCTCCAAAGATCCAACAATATGGATCCTTTTGGGGTTTTGTGGGCCAAGAGTCCCATCTCTTTCCCTTTGCGTTCCTGGTAGCCAAAAACCCGAAGTGGGATCAATGACCCAGATCTATTGGGGTCCAATGGCTACTATTCCCCCTGAGGGCCGAGCATTGAAAGGTATCCCCACTAACCTACTCTCAAATCCTCTCGATCCAACGACTCATGGGATTTCATGTCCCTCCCCAAAATCTCTCCATCATCAATTCAGGTCCTCGTGGATCTTTCCTGCTGAGCATACGCAATGTTGAAATTTGTGTGCATGTCTCACCTCAGAAAACCAATGACCCTTCACCGCAATCTGACGGTCAAAAGTGCTCCCCCTCATGAGATTTTTAATCTTTCAGACTTAGAACAATTTTCTAAGTCCCCGAAGGTTCCAGCCTTCGCTTTTCCTGGGAAATGGATTCATGTATCTCGAGAACACTTTCCTAGAGTGTTATTCCTCCTGAGCTTCATCTGGTGCAGACTTCGATTTCCCGCGCACTCCTTGCATCTAAGGGATATCGATAAATCGGATCTAAGGGATTTCTCATAGAGAAATCCCCCCCCCCCCAATCCCCTTGCGTTCCCTTCTAGCTCAATGCACACCTTGCAGAGCTTTAAATGAAGAGAAACAATGGAAACTGAAAAACTAAGATTCGTAGTTTCCTACTCTCCCAAAGAGATTCATTCACTTTCTCATAAGAACAGAATATCAGGAAATTGCAAACACCGATCATACAATGTGTATTTGGTTCAATTTTCCTTCTATTATATTCACAAGTATCGAAATGGCTACAAAATACATTCAAATTATAGTAACTCAAAAACTGAGATCTCCTACTAACTCATAGTTCTCTCTTACAACTAATTTCTCTCTGCATTGCAACTAACCGCATTTGGGCGTAAAAACTTCTACATAACTCAAAAATATTTCTAGGGTTTCCCTTGGCCACTTGCCTACTCTAAAATGCATCCTATGTTATCTTAGTCCAGTCACACTCTAGATTCGTAGTGTAAACTCCTGCTCCGCTTGCGATTTTCAAAACGTGCCTCAAAGGGTAAAATTCGGCACTAGTTCAAGTGTGCCTCCAAAGGTAAATTTCGGCACTGAGTTAAGGCAGATTTCAAAATCAGCTGCAGCTGCTAACATTGAAGTTATGGAAGAACTCCCACATGTTGAGTGGTCCTGCCTCTACGTTCTTTCCAACGATGCTCCTGCATCATAACTTTTAAGTGAGTATGATTTTGAAATCACATACATTAAAGGAACAATTAACATAGTAGTAGATGTGTTGAGTCGAAGACCATGCATTTTCTCAGTAATACCACTAAAAAATAACCTTCAGGAAAATATTTTAGCATTACAGATTGATGACGACTATAGAAATTAAAGACAATATCAGACAAGATACCAAGATGATACCTAGATATGAGAGTTATTATTTGGACAGTGACGGGCTACTAAGATATAATGGCAGAATTTATGTACCACCAAATGATGAAATGAGAAATTTAATTTTGAATGAAGCTCATTGAGTAGTGTATATGGCCCATCCTGGAGTCACGAAAATGAAGGCAGATCTTAAACCATTATTCTTTTGGAAGGGATTGAAATATGATATAGTTAAATATGTGGCCAAATGTCTTGAATGTCAGCAAGTGAAAGTTGAACATAAACATCCAATGGGATTATTGCAGCCACATGCAATTCCTGAATAGAAATGGGAAGTTATATCAATGGATTTTATTGTTGGATTTCCATTGACGGAAAGGAGACACGATTATATATTTGTAGTTGTCGAAAATTTGACAAAAAGTGTGCATTTTATTCCAATTCGTAAGACATATCAAGCGCCTCACATAGCTATAATTTTTGTTAATGAAATTGTAAGATTGCATGATGCACTGAGGAAGATAATATATTATCGAGGATCAGTATTCACTGGACATTTTTGGACTAGATTCCAAGAGGAATTGAGCATGCAATTAAATTTTAGTACAGTGTATCACCCCAAAACCGATGGACAAATAGAAAGAACGAATAAAATTCTAGAAGATATGCTTCAAATGTATGTGATGGATAACCAGAAACGGTGGGAAATTTTTTTACTATTGGTAGAATTTGTGTATAACAACAGTTGGCGGAGTTCGATAAAAATGGCACCTTTTGATTTTCTATACAGACAAACGTGTAGGACACCTTTGAGCTGGGATCGACTAGAAGATGGGGTCCTGGTGGGACCAGATGTGATTCAGGAAATGGAAGATCAGATGTGAACTATAAATAAAAGGATTAAGCACAAGACAGACAAAATATTTATCCATATGTTCATCATATAGACCATAATTATGAGGTTGGTGATAAAGTGTTTTTGCGGGTGAAGTTGCATAAGAGTTCGATTAAATTTGGAAAGGGTGCTAAACTCTATCCAAGGTTTGTGGGACCTTTCAAAGTTATAGAAAAGAAAGGACACGTGGCTTACAGACTAGCCTTACCTTATTCTTTGGGGCATATGCATGATGTGTTTCATGTGTTAGTTTTACATCATTATATTTCAAATCTGTCACATGTTAAATATTTGAGTTCATTGCAGGTATCGAAGGAGGGTTCTATCATAGCAAAGCCAATCTAGATATTGTACCATCGCACTCGACAGCTATGACGTTGATCGTTCGAGCAGGTCAAGGTCTAGTGGGACAGTTATAGTCCACATTCTACCACTTGGGAGGATGCACATCAGATGTGTCAGCAGTTTTCATATTTGGTTTGAAGCTAGATAGATAGATTAGTATTAGTTGTATTTATTTATTTCATTATTAGACTATACAAACTTTGGGATGAAGTTTAAAACAAGAGGGGGTGTATGTAACATCCAGATTTCACTAAAAAAAAATTCATAACACTAAATTATTCTTTGAGGACACTTGCGTGCAAGTGATCCAGCTAAACATGGTACTATATGATTAACTTATTTGGTTTATGAGTTAAATTTGATGATATAATTGAGTATTTAAATTTGATATGTTATTAATATTGATGTGTAGCATTGACAGGTATTACGATGAGCTTTATTGAGTGTATAGGAAACATGACACGATGAGGATGTTGATGGCATCAACAGAATACCTTGGACTCTGGATTGAATCAGGGAGTGGACTATTGACTTTGATTATGAGTACTTAATTCATTACGCATGTATTATGATGATGATTTCAGTTATGGATTTCTTGTATAAGAATTATTAATATTATTGTTTCCATGGATGCATGCATGGTAACACTTGATAATCCGACTCATATATGGAGTAAAGGGGTCATACAAAAATATCAGATAGATTAGAGAGAGGTGTGGCAAAATCCCTGTCACAGCCTAATAGCACTCTTGTCGTGACCTGAACTGAAGGTTAACGACTACCTTGCTCCTAAGATGTTCACAATGCCATGAGGGAAGACTAAGACAGTCGTTCACGAGGATTTCTAAGGGGTGTGCAATAAGGTGGATTCTTTATTCTTCAGTAAGCCCTTAGTCTCACACAAGGTCGACAAGTAGAGTATTGACTCCAATCGTCAGACAACTTCAAAACTAATTCAAAAGTGAACAATAGAAAGAATGGTGAGTGGCACCTTTGAGCAGGTAGGTGTGTATTGAAAGGAATGTCGCACAAATAAAATTAATAAGTGAATAAAGATTTATAAGACTATAGAGAATAAAATGAGTACTTAGAATTTAATTAGAAAAGAGAATATTAATTTATATTAATTTATAAACCGGAAACATGATAAAATATAAGTCTAAATGTCTATGCTTAAATAAATTTTATAGTAATGGGTATAAGGGAAATTAGACTAAATAAAAACTAGTGAAGAGAAAATTAAAATTAAAATTTCTTATGGCTGGTTTTCTTGTGTGAGTTGGGCTGCAAGTCTTATGTAGGAGGTGGAAGTCTCTCCTTTCGAGAGAAAGCTTGAGCTAATTACAATCTAAATTTTTGTGTGTGACCCCTTTACGGCTCGGAGGCTAAGGTGGAAGAAGAGTACCCCTAGTGTTGGCTGGGACGTACCAGTGAATTCGCTTGAATTGGAAAGAAAGAAAGGATGTTGTGCAAGTTTCCAAGTTGAAGAATATCCGCATTGATCATCATTTGTATGGTCACGATATTTAATTATTAGTTTTTGTTCTATGTAATAGAATGTTAATGTTGTATACTAAACACGTATGGGAAGAACACCTTGGCTATTGATATAACAATTCTTCCATTGATATATATATTCCAATTTTACTGTTGATGGAGTGGAAAATATTTAGCATGTTGTAAGTGATTAGAATCAATTCTTGTATAAAAGAAAATTGTACAAAATTATTTCCAGGACTTGGAAAAGTCGACCCATAACAAAAGTATATTGTCTGCTCTAAATGAACATCATCTCTGTTTTTATTTGTTGAGTTCCTTGTTTTTATTTGCGAAGAATGGCAATGGATGTTTAGATCCAGTTCTGGTTTCCCTTATTGCATTACAATACGAATAGTTTTTTTTTTCTTTTTGGATTGATTATACACCCATGGAGTTAATCTCACACAGGTTTAGATTCTAATTCTATTTTATCTGGGTGTTATGTTGATAAGAAGAATTAAATTGTTCATGATTTAGGGTTTTCTCGGCAGGAGTGTCCAATAATAAATTCAGTCTCCATTATCTTCATTGAGATGGCATGCAGTTGCATTTTGTTTGCATTGGTGCAGCTTTCCCTATCTTTGTTTTTTGTTTTTTTTTCCCATTTGAATATTTGGTTATTGATCTTCAATTTTATTTTTAATACTAGTTAATATCCACTTCCAAGGTGAATATTAGACCGAATGGCTCTATTTATTTTTATCCTGTGGTGATCCTATACATTTCTATAGAAATATGTGGTTAATGAGATGTATTGTGTGCTTCATTTCCTCGGTAGTACTTGCAGGTTTTATGGTTCTTGCAGATTGGAATATTTAGTTGACGTTCTTCAAGTTTTTAACTTGTGAATTCTACCCATTCTACATTTTCGAGGCTCTACTTATTTGGGTTCTTCAGTGATCTTAAATATTCTAAAGGTATGTGAGGTTAATGAGTATCCACGTTTCAGTTTATTTCAGAAGGATTATATCATGAAGGAAAATTGACGTGTTGTTAGTAGTGGATTTTAGGTATGATATGTTTTGGTGTGGTCGCCTTAATGAGCCTTTAATCTGTTTTGTTGATGGTTTTCCACAAAAGTATAAGATATCTCCTTGTGATTCCAAAGAAGCATCAGATGAATTTGTACCTAGTTCGAATTTCCACCTGTAAGTTCAGTAGGTTTAGTAAAGAATTTCCTATAAAGTTCTACTATTGTTTATCGATTTTGTTTATCATTAATACGGATTTCGTGTTGCAATCTGGAAGTTCTCTGCTAGCTTACATCGATTATGGTTCGTGCTTTGGTTAACCATAGCCTCGAATCTACAGTAATTGTGAGGTGTTAAATTATGACTCAATTCACAAGTGGTAACGGTCAACTGGTAGACGCATCTTAGGGGTACCAGTCATTATTACTGGAGTGTTGTTATTGCATCTTAATATAACCGTTTTTATAATTAATCACTGTAACTCCAGACTGACAGTTAACTAACGTCGATTAGGTATTCAGTTAAGTTTTCCCTACTCCTTGTCTTCGCAAGAAAGCTCTTATTCAGTCATTGATGAATAGTTGGCGTCCATTATGGCCAACCCAAATAGTAATAGGATGAGCTCCTCTCCAACTGGCCCAGTATTCTCGCAGGAGACTTTTCCTTTTTCGGCATTCTTGCTATTTTCTTTAGGTTAGTTTCTTGGACGTGGAAGAGACTAATCTATCTGCAACTGATACTTCATGCTGGATTTGATTCCTTGACACAAAATATATGACTATTGATGTTGATGCATGCTCGCTCACAACTTTAAAATTGTGTTGCATGCGCAATCTTTCATCTTGAGTTTCTTCATGACAGGGATTTTGAAATTGACTCACCTTGTAGATTACCAAGTGTTAAATTTTTCCTCCAATGATCTTTACCACTAAGAAAGTGAAACGTTCTCTAGTTTAGAACCTTACGAGCAATTACTTTACCCTCTTTTCATTACTAATACAAGTTGAAATCACTCCTTGTATAGTTAGATTCTCTATATATATACACACCCCCACACACAAAATATTTTACATTATAAAATTATAACTACATAAGTGAAATAGAAAGCGAAATGGATTTATTGATTTTATATTAATAATCTATATATTAAGGGTATTAGTGATTTATATTAATGATCTCTAATAATAATTATATATTATTGATTCGATATTAATAATTATATCAATTAATTTATATTAATGATTTTATTATATTTAATGATTTATAACGTGAAATGGATTAATGATTTTATTGGAATATAATTTACAGTTTGCGCTTCAGCATAAATAAAATAATGCCCAAGTTGTGAAAACTTAAGGTAGATAAGATGAAAATACTTGTACACCTTTTTGCTTCACTAGATAGAATTATTTAGAATTAGTGTTAGACTTGTAAGTAGTTCTTGTCGAAATGGAATTGTATTTTTGCGTAGATGGTGTATTACTTTATTTACAGGTTTATAATATTGAAATTAGTTGTGTTAATTGTAAAGTTACTTTATGATTATATAATTAAATGTTTATATTATTTTATGTTTTCTTAATCTTGATGATAGATCAAGAGGATTGCTATATATGGTATCATAGCAGGGTTCTACTCTGCTACATAGGACTCGTTATGACTTCCAATGCATTTTATTTAATTAAAGATGTATCATTAATATAAATTGAAATTGTTTTATGTAGGTATCATGGTTAGAGGATGGAGGAAAAGTAAACATCGAGGTGTGGGAGGAAGACGCATGTTGCCTCCAAGTACACCTACACCCGGGGGATCTACTCCACATAGAGAGGAGCATATTGTCGAGTTGGAGCATGTTGCAATGGGTGATGTCATCGGTATGATGAGATCTTTTCAAAGAATGTCAGAGATGTTGATAAATATCCTTGATCGTGATGAGGGAAGAGGATCTGTACCTATTTATGGTTTGCAGCGCCCGCCTGTAGCTAGTGGTAGTGTTCATAGACAACTCGAGAGGGTAAAATTTCCCTAGTTTTGGGGTTCCACAGACAGTTTAGCCGTCGAAGCTTGGTTGGAGAATATGGCAATGTGTTTAGCATTGCGTGATTATACATCCAACATCAAGGTATGCATGGAGGTCTTCCATTTAAAAGGGAGTGTGCTTCTTTGGTGTAAGACACTCTTACCACAACTAAATATGGCCATTGAAGACGTGTCTTGGGAATTGTTCGAGGAGAAATTCCGAGAGAGGTACCTATATGATAGGGAAGTCTTACATTACCTAGGTATGAGGTTGTATTTATGGAGTTACTCAGATATGTTCTGCACTTGAACACTAAAAAGTTAAAGGTGAATAAGTTTGTTTTTGGTATCAACTACAACATTCGTGCTAAAGTGAGGATTTTGATTCCTCGGAATTTTCACAATGCGGTACAGAAAGATTTTATCACTGAGGAGGAATTGAATAGTGGAGGTAAGAGCAAGAATTCTTCCAGAAAGACAGGACAGACTCCAGATAGAGCGTCGCAGCATTAAACACTTGTTAGACAAACTTATGGGCACCGCAATACACCTAGAGGACATGTATTTTCTACACCGTGCAGACAACATATCAATCAGAGGACTCTATATAGAACACCACAGCAACAAAAGTCGTGTCATCCTTAGCAGAAGTTGTAATATAGATATGTTCCACAGAATAAATCAGGACCTCAGAACCTTAGACCAACAGATTCTTCCTCTGGACCTAGGAGCTTTGTCCCTAAGAATGGATTTTGGACCTGTGGAGAGCCCCACTATCAAAGAGTTTTTCTTATCGAGAAGGAAAGAGATATTGGATCAGTAGAAGAGATGGCAGTAGGATATCTGGGCAAGGCCCATAGGATTCATGCAACAGTGAATAATCGTTAGGTTGAGCATCAGTCTACAGTGCTCAAGACTTCAGGTATGATATCATATAAATAGTTTAGTATTTGAATAGATCCAGGAGATACTGGAAGTTTCATTTCTAGTGTTATGCTCAAAATAATTAAGGTGAAGGAAGGCGAACAAGGTGAGTTTAGATCTGTAGAATTGGCATTATGTAGCATCCCTCTCTTGCACGCACTGAGCGAACTTATTATTTGAGGACACTTGCTTTCAAGTGATCTAGATTATTATACTATTGGTCGTTTGATTATGATTATGAGGCATTATGGATATGATGATATTTTATTTTGTTGTATTGACCTAGACAGGTGCTATTGACTAGTTTCTCCTGAGTGTGCAGGACTGTGGACCTCGAGGATGCAGAGGCATCGATGAAACCCCTTGGACTCTGGATCGAGTCAGGGAGTGGACTATTGGGGTTTGATTGTTGTTTATATGACATATGTACATCTGATTAGATGTTATGATGATTTCTTATTATTGCTAACATGATTCATTGATGATGCAGGCTGACGATAGCTTGTCGACCAGACTCGCATGTGGATTAGAGGGGTCACACACGACAAATAGAGACTTTGAGGGAGAGGTGGCGACAACAGCCCTGCCATAGCCTACTAGCACTCATGTCGTGGCTCTAAATGTAGGTTAATGATTACCTAGATCGAGAAGACCTACGATGTCGTGAGGGCAGACTGCGAAAGTCGCTCACGGTTATTATAAGGGGCACACAATAAGGCAAGGGCCTTATTCCTTAGAGGCCCTTAGTCTCCCACAAGATCACCTAGAGGAGTATTGACTCCAGGGATTTTTTATGTCTACCAAGTCAATCAAAAGACAAGTGGCACCCTTGGAGCACGTAGTGCATCCTGAAAGGCATGTCACACAAGGAAAATGGAAAGAGCTGAGTGGCACCCTTGGATCACGTAGTGCATCCTGAAGGGCACATCGCGCAAGGAAAATGGAAAATGGAGAGTGGCACCCTTGGAGCACCTAGTGCGTCCTGAAGGGCACATTGTGATTTCAATGGGTAAGTGAATAAACCTAGTCAACCTTAAAACGAATGATGTGATAAGTAAGATTTAAAAACAATTTCCCTAATAAAAATGTTTCCCAGCCTAGTGAAATTAAAATCTAGGTCTAAGTAACACATGCGGTCAAAAAATAATAATCATAATTAAACATGTAACAAGGAGGGGGTAAGAAATTCAATTAAATTATTAAAATCAAATTACAATGGGGGATTAAAATTTTAAAAGGGAAATGATTGTTTTATCTACATATGTGAATTTAATTTTTAATTAAAAAGAAAAAGGGGTAAATGGTTGTTTTTCTACACTTGGTAATTTGAGTTTTAGTTAAAAAGGGAAAAGGGGGAAACTTAAAAGAAATAGGAACTAAAGGAAAAAGGGGAAACATAAAGAAAAAGGGAAACGTAAGGAAAAAGATGAATGTCTAACTTAGTAAGGAATCTTTCCTTTAAGAACTTTCTAATTATGAACTCAACTAGGAATTTAGTAAAGGAGTAAGTCATTTAAGACGTGTAAGGGAATATTGGGACACCAAGGAGCGTTTTTAAGAATGTTTTTTGGTGGGTGAGGGAAATAGGAATAATTGAATAATTAATGAAATTAATATCTGGTGCAACTAGGGGGGTGGGTGACATGTGTACGAAGGAGGTTTTTCTGATTAAATTAATGAAAAAGAAATAAAATGGGAATTCGGGAAAGAAAACACTTAAAAACTCTATAAAAAGGATGGAGGAGGAGGAGTATGGATCTCATCTTTATGCATAATGTTTCGCTGCTGAATTTTTGTCTTTACTAAACTTATCTTGTAGGAGATGGGATACCCGGCTCGGGTAACGAGTGGTAGCTCGACCTTACGTGGCGAGCTAGGTGCTAGTTGTTCTCTCATGTATTATGTGTGGCCCCTTGTAGGCTCGGGGGGCTCAGGGGGAAGAAGAGTACCCCTGGCGTTGGCTGGGAGGTACCGGTGAGGTCACATTGGTCGGCAAGAGGAAGCTGGATGGAGCGCGCGGGACAGAAACTACTGAGCAGTCACGTTTGGATAAGGTAGGTCGGTTTAATTGTTACTCGCAATAAAATTAAATTTACTCATGTTATTTCTTTGTGCTTGTTTAATATTTCATTTCCATGCGTTGTCTTACACCTGCTTTCCTACGGGATTGTAATCCCCTTGCTTGTTTTTTTCTGAATGGATTTCCCTTGGTGAACCCAACTTCTTATTTCAGTAACTTATCTGTGTGGGATTTATTGATTATTATGAAGAGATTGTGTTTTATCTTTCGTCCTTATCCCTAGGTCATCATTCCATGCCTGAGCAGTCGGCAAGGAGATGGATCGACAGTCATCACTTCAGTGTTTATAGACCTATAGATTCTAATGCCCTACTTTTTTGTGCATGGATGATGAGTGAAGGATAATTTTTTCCCAGCTGACTACCCCTTTCTTATCTCTGCGTTTGATTGATTCATGGTTGAATGTTTGTCTTTGCACCTTCTGGTGATTGAGTATCTCGACGTATTTTTTATCATTTCTCTCTACAAACAGCTTAATACTCTCTTCGTTTTTAATACCACCTCTGTGTTTTTGGAGGGCACTTTATTCTCTACGATTTTAATGAAAGTTCCCAGCTCTTTGATTGGTAAAATATCAGCGTTATTAATATGTGAATGACAGTGTTTTAATGTATATGTTGATTGCATTTTAATGTGTCAGCATTGATATGGATGATTTCATTTTACTGTTGAAACAACCATTTCATGTGCACCCATGAATTCACTTTACTAGCGATAAAACCTTTATATTGTGACCAGATTTTATTTTGTTACTTGAACCACTATTTTATTGAACTAGAAATGTTTTGAAACATGAATTTTATTGAACCAACATTTTTAAACCATGATTTCCATGCATTTTTATTTGGCTAAAATGCAGTGCACTTTACACCCCATTCAACTGTCTGGCCGTAATTTTGGACTTGCCCTAAACACACACAATCTTGATAGCGATTTTGCCCAAGATTCACAGCCGGTTACCCATTTCGTAGGCATCCCATGGATGGCTTGGCCACGTTTTTCATTTAGTTGCAGCATCATTGTTTTAGTAGGTAACCAATTTTACAGCGATCTCCCACCTATGTAATTATGTTTCAGTTTTATCTCCCCCCTTTTTTCGAAAACGCAATTTAACACAACGAAATTGTCATGTTTAACTCAGTGCCTTCCTTTTTAACTCAGCATACATGACATTTTTCAACTCTATGATTTTCTTTTATTTAGACAGTTTAATTCTTAATCTAGACAGTTCAATCGAAATTCTTTTAAGCAAATCAATTTCTCTTCTACTCATGTTCACATCACGAATTTTATATAGTTTGTATTCAACAGCAATATCCCCAAAATTTATGAAGGACAATGATTTGATTGTTGTTTTTTACTGTATAATTGGTTGGGTGAATTTATTGCTTGTATGACAGTAATGGTGTGCACAATTACTGTGTAATGGAGTGTGTAATGGGTAGTGTATCTTATGTGTAATGGGTAGCGTATATTCTGTGTAAATAGGTAGCATAATTACTCTGTAATGGAGTTTGTAACGGGTGGTGTAGCGTATATTCTGTGTAAATAGGTAGTGTAATTATTGTGTAATGGAGTGTGTAATGGGTAGTGTATCCTCTGTGTAATGGGTAGCATATATTCTATGTAAATAGGTAGTGTAATTACTATGCAATGGAGTGTGTAATGGGTAGTGTATCCTATATGTAATGGGTAGCATATATTCTGTGTAAATAGGAAGTGTAATTGCTATGTAATGGAGTGTGTAATGGTGGGCGTATTTACTATGTAATGATGGTGCTTCTATAGTGTAATGGTGGTGATTTAATGGCAGTGAATTTCCCCTTGATTTATTGACAGCATTGTTTAATATGCTGACTGTAAAGATTGACGACAATCTTATAATAGGTGTGACAGCAATGTTAAAATTGTAAACTCTGCGAATTTTCTTTAATTAGACAGCATTGACATATTTGACTCTGCGAATCTTTAATATATAGACAACAGTATCTTCATGGATGGTTGACTGCGTTTTCTTTTTATATATACAAACATGCTCATGTGGTAAATATACAGTAATACCACTCTTGGGTAGACATCAGTATCTTTTATGTTAGACAACAATAGCATGAACTGTTGGCCAGTGATTTATATTGTTTTCTCAAGAAGAACAACTTCACATAAACCTTCTTCATCGGGGAACTTTTAATCCAACTTTTTACTTACACTTAAAGTCCTTAACTAATTTACCCGTTTAAGTAATTTGAACCTGGAAGAAAATAGAAGTAGATTGTTATAAGAAATAATAATTGTTAATGTTAAATGATGCAAAAGTTTTAAGGTTTATTGAATTTTATCAAACATAATAGGATTATCTTTTGTTGGACAGAGTTGTAAATGTTGGATTAATAGGACTATTAGACATAATGGTTTATTGGAGTCATAGTTGATTATCTTGAGCAAGCATAATGGTCGAGGGATTAGTAGTTTTATCAACTAAAACAATTAATAGCTAACAATTAATTGGAAAATATGCGGCTTGAGCCTTAGGTCGAGCTAGAAGGGGTGGTTGGTGATAGTCATTTCACCATACAGGTTTCCTTGTAGGAAACAAGAATCCTCCGGTCATTCACACAATTTTAAATCGAGTGTTGTCATCTTGTGTCCTGTCAACTTGTTTCTTGGGTGTGTGGGTATCGTCTTCTTGTCAATTATTTCGGTCTCCTAGCACGTTGGATTTGTCTTAAGTATGTTTTCCAGATAGGTTATGTTGCATCAGGGTTATTGTCACGACTATCACCTAGCGATGACATGATCCCTGATGAGGGGATCATTGCACACCCTAATGGATAGAGGCGAATGATATCTTGGACGGAGTTTGTGCTTCCTGTTGTGGGTGTTTGTTCATTGTAGTTGATGTTGGTTCTTGGGTTATAACGCCTTCATGCATTTGGTTTTGTGAGCCATAGAGGTTTCTAGTTATTGGTCGTTGAGGTCATTGTGTCAGGATTGTGGATGTTATCTTTTAGATTGTAGGCGTTGTCGTGTTTATTTCGGGCGAGTAGTCATTTCTATCTATCTTTGATTTTCACATGTTCGCCTAGTTGCTCGATGTGCTAGTTTGTTGAGTCGTTGTTGTCTGTTGCTTGATCTGCGTGCGTGGTGTTTGTCATCAGGTTGTGTGGTTTAATTGTTTTCGTCGTTGCCTTCCTCCCTAAAAACAAAAAAAATATCACTTTTTTCTTTTCTTGTAGTCGTAATGATTGGGGTCGTTACATATGGTATCAGAGCGGGTTCGACCCGTGACTTGGGATCACTACGTATTTTGTTGATGTGATATTTGATTTTAATGATGCTAATTAAGTTGACTTGTATTCATGAAGGTAATCATCGTTAGAGGAAGTCATGGAGGAAGACGACAAGGTGATAGGGGAGGAGGCGCGACGCCCCCAGTCGAATCCACGCCTGAGGGGTCTAACCCCCAGGGAGACGAACAGGTTGTCGGGAAAGAGAAAATAGTAGTGGGTGATGTGGTTGGGTTGATGAGGTCCTTTCAATGGATGTCTGAGGAACTGATCAATCGTTTGGGCAGAGATGATTCCAAGGCGTCGGCACCCACTAAGGTTCCACTACGCACTCCAGTCAGTACTGGTAGCATTCACCGTGAACTCGAGAAGGTAAAATTTCCCGAGTTCTTTGGTGCCCCGGACGGCATAGTCATCATGGCATGGTTGGAGAATATGGATATGTGCTTTTCACTTCGCGACTATACCTCCAACATGAAGGTCTGCATGGCATTCTTTTAACTAAAGGGGAGCGCACTTCTATGGTGGAAGATGCTCCTGCCACAGCTGAACATGGTCATTGAAGATGTGTCATGGGAATTGTTCGAGGAACATTTCCAACAGAGGTACATATCATAAGAATTCATTGAGCATCATCTCAACGAGTTCAACGCCTTGTGACAGGGTGGCCATACGGTGCCTGATTATGAGGCCCATTTTATGGAGTTTCTTCAGTATGCTCTGCACCTTAATACTGAGAAACTTAAGGTCAATAGGTTCTTGTTTGGCCTTAATGTCAGCATTCATGCAAAGGTTAGGATTCTAATGTCGTTAACCTTGCATGATGTCGTTCAGAAGGCCCTCATAGTAGAGGAGGAGCTTATCAGTGGGGGTCAGAGAAGGACTCCAGTTAAACCAGTAGGGCAGGTATCATCTGGACAGCATCAGACACCAACTAGACATACGTCAGGATATCATGGCTTCTAGAGAGGATCCACTTTCACTACACCTCGGTGACCAGCGCCACATCAACGGACTCCTTACCAAGAACTATAGCATCAGGAGCAGTGTTGATCGCAGCAGCAGTAGTTTAGGCATGTTCAGTAGAACAGACCAGGATTCTAGGCCGGTGGGCCATCAGCTTCTACTTCATGTACTAGGAGTACTGGATCGAGAAAGGGGTGTTGGACATGTGGGGAGACACACTACCAGTGCGACTGCCCCATGGAGAGGATTAGAGAATCTGGATCAGTCAGACCCACTACCATGGGAGATTTGGGCAAGGCCCATCGGATTCATGCAGCGATGAATAACCGCCAGGCAGAGAAACAGTCGACTATGCTCAAGATGTCAGGTATTGTTGCTAACCATACCTTTAGTATTTTGATAGATCTCGGTGCTACTGAGAGTTTCATTTCAGGTGCAGCACTAAAAATAATTAAGGTAAAGGTAGTTGAACAGGATGAGTTTAGCTTTGTAGAGATGGCTTCGGGAGCCAAACAGAAGGTTGGAGGGAAGGTTACGAGTTGTACCCTTAACCTAAGAGATTTTTTCACCAAGGCCAACTTGTACGTCATGATATTAGGATCTTATGATGTCATGATCGGTATGGACTAGTTGGAATTGTATGAGGCGATAATCAACTGTAAGATGAAATGGTTGAGCTTGGTCAATGATGAGGGACATAGACGCATGATTGTAGGTTAGAACTAGGGAGTTTCCCTGAGTTTCATCTCTTCCTTATGGCTACGAAAGAGCATGCGCAAGGGATGTAAGATTTATTTGATCATTGCGTTAAACGAGAAGGGAGTAGCAGAAGGTCTAGAACACCTTCTGGTGGTGAGAGAGTTTGCGGACGTCTTCCTGGAGGAGTTAAATGGAATGTCGACGGAGAGGGAATTGTAATTTACCATAGACCTAAAACCAGGGACTGAACCAATAGAGAGAACGCCTTATCGGATGTCGACACCAGATTTACAGGAATTGAGAATGAAACTGAAGGAGTTGTTGGAACTGGGAGTTATACATTCAAGTGTGTCACCATGGGGTGCGCCTGTTGTTTTCATACAAAAGAAGGATGGGTCTTGGAGACTCTGCATTGACTACCATCAATTGAACAAGGAAACAATCAAGAATCAGTATCTATTGCCAAGGATTTATGATTTGTTTGATCAGATTAAGGGTGCGACGGTGTTTTCAAAGATCGACTTGAGATAAGGGTATCACCAGTTATGGATCAAGGAGGATGACATCCCTAAGACCGCCTTTAAGATGAGGTTTGGACATTATGAGTTTAATGTTTTATTGTTTGGACTGACAAACTCCCCAAGGGTATTTATGAGTTTGATGAATGGGGTGTTCTGTGAGTACTTGGACAAGTTCTCCCAAGTATTCATTAACGATATTTTAATTTACTCTTGGACGATGGAGGAGCATGACGATCACTTGCGCTTGGTACTACAATGTCTGCGAGAGAACAAATTGTATGGGAAATTTTCTAAATGCGTGTTTTATCAATCGAAGATTCACTACTTAGGGTATGTCATCTCTGGTGAAGGTATCGTCGAGGTTCCATCAAAGGTCAAGGCTATTATGGAATGGCCTATGCCGACGAATGTCTCGGAAGTGCGTACCTTCATGGGTTTAGAAGGATACTATCGACGGTTCATCGAGGGATTTTCGAAGATATCAAATCTGATCATGAAATTGCAGAAGAAGAACAAGAAGTTTGTTTGGACCGAGAAATGGGCGAAATCATTTCGGAGGCTCAAGGAGCCATTGACAACAACACTAATACTAAAGGTCCCTGACATGGATGCAGACTTCTTGGTATGCACTGACAGATCCAAGGAAGTCTTAGGTGGAGTCTTGATGCAAGATGGTCGAGTAATCACTTACATCTCGAGGAAGTTGAGAAGGCATGAGGAGAAATATGCGACACACGATTTGGAGGAGTTAGCCATTGTATATTCCTTGAGAGTTTGGAGACACTACCTTATTGGATGAAAATTTGAACCAAAAACGGACCACTGTGGACTACTGTTAGGGTCCTAACCCGCACATAGGTAGATCAATATATTTAGATGTAATAAAGGTCAATATTAATAAGGCCTTTCAATAAAATAGAATAAGGCGAATGTAAGAAGACCTAATAGAATCTTCTGCTTCTAGAAGGATATTCCTCTAGATGCTTCTCTCGATAGACATATTTAGTATAAATAAGGGTCGAGGGTATGAAAACCCTAGATTGGAGATTATTGTAACAGAGCATTGCTCGACTGGAGGTTGCCCCCTCGAAGAGGCCTGTGAACATTACTTTCTGAATCAAAGTGTTATTTTTGTTGTTGTTCTTAT
>SNQJ01S0112172.1:0-28654 GCA_010110895.2 Picea sitchensis
ACCCTTCCTCAAAATATGTTGACACTTATAATTTTAAATTTGGGAGGAATTTACCAAAATACTTAATACTCTTTGAATCCTGAAAAGATGGAATTAACTACATTATGTTGATTTTATGCCAAAGAATACTCTGCCACTTCTTCTTTGAATTTTATTTTTGTAGCATCGAATCTGAAACCAATCAACTAGTTGCTTACCAAACCTCAACATGCCTCAGAGACAGTATTGTAGATTGCATTCAAAAAATGCCTTTGAAAATTTATCCACAGGTCATGATAAAATCCTCTGGCCTAAAATATACAAACTGCACATACTTAGTCTCTGCAATCTTTGAGATGCTTTCTCTATAGTTAACTTGAGGAGCACCCATTAGCCTCGACCTTGAATTCTTTCTTCAGAAAGTCAGAATTTAATTCTATTGCCAACATTCTGAAACACATCTTCATCCTTTGCACTTAATTACTAGCATGACAACAATTTTTTTATTAGAGTTTAAGTGTGGGGCATGACATTTTAACACCATGAAGGTGCTTCAAACACCTAGCTATTCATTTGAACAGTTAGAATCATAACAATCAAAACGATCACGCTTGACATATTGTTTCTCTATGGTTTAACACATGTGCAAAGGAATTCAAAATTTTGGTTTGGCACCTTTATTTTGACACCTAAGATCGGTGTTTGACATCTACACCTACACTTTCTATTTCCTTTTCCATGTGCGTTGTCGATTCTTGGATATCCTTTGACACCTGAAGATTCAATTATTTGGATCCATATTCTTGGCAGCTGGCGTTTTAAAATATATGGGCCATGTCCCACATGCGTTCAGGTTTTTAAATTGTATGAATTAATATATTCCAGTGGTTACAATCACCATCGACGTGTAGTGCATGAATAGATCCCCTTGTGGGCTTCTCCCTAGTGACTTGGTGACTAGGCTGGGTGCATGGTCTTGACTGTTGACTTGTAGATTGGGACTTTGGACCCAATATATTTGCAAAAATGAAACAATAACCCATCATAAGCCTGAGAGCCAAATTTTTATTTACCCAAACATGTAGATTTTTCCCAAAAGTTCATTTTTGTCATTCATCACACTAGAGCCATCAGCTAGCATGCAATTTTCTACAAAATCATTGAAATAACACAAATTATATAGTGCCAACATACTCCTTATTTTGTGGACAAGTTATGTTAGCTAAATTTTGTATAAATAGAGATCATCAGATCTCATTTTGAATCATAACTCTCCCTCTTGTGAGAGGCTTGGTCTGAAATTTTTGGCCCTCTTTGCTCTTTTATCTCTTTTTCACTTTTTTTTATGGATATGTTATGAATGGTTGATGGAGGAAGGCCTAGCGCTAGCTTTGGATGGTGATTTCTAGGTCTTGTGGTGAATTGTCTTAGCATTTCTCTTGATCTTGGTATCGTTTTTACTCTCTTGTTATCATTTTATTCTAGTCAAGTATTTTTATGCTAGGATCTAGGTGGGAAGTATAAGGGCATACACCCCCACCATAGCCTTCATCATTTTATTTGCTTCATCTCATTGATCAAGGGTTTGTTAAGAGAAGTATAAGGGCATACACCTTCTTAGCTTAAAATTGCCTTGGGGAGTAAAACGGCTTACACCCCCAAGGAGGTAGCTTCTCTAATATCCTTGTGACTCCATTAACCCAATAGTAAAGGAATTAGTCAGTGATTTGTTTCATTGGAGAAAAAAATATTGCATTGGGAAACATGATTTTCGGTCATTTTTACTTCTTGCAAAATGGATTGATTTCCTTGTGCCTTGGGCACCTCATAGCCACTAGGGCGTCCCCATATAGGAGATACTTAATGCTTCTATTAAAAAATTGCATCTTCATCCATTATGGCTGCAAAAACCCTAACTTACTTGCTTTAATAACTCTTTTATGAACCATTGTTTTTTTCTCAAAGTTTGCACACTTACTCTCCTTGTCCTAGCACACTTTTTGGAAAAATTTGAGGATATTTCAGTGGCTTATTTTCTTGTTGTAATACATTGAATGTTACATCCATAAGGCTGATACAATTTTCTGCAGACAAGTGTTTACAACAGCCTTATCTTTTATGCTAAGAGTATTGGTTTTTCATCTTGAGTTTAGCTAGTCATTTACTAGTTTTTCTCTTTCACTTTCTATTTTGATCTGTAGAATTTATTGAGCAGCTTATAGTACATTTTTCTCATTGATATATACGGTTATCTATTACTGAAAATTAGGGACAGAAATATTAACTTGCTAATCCAACTAATATATACTATTGCAAACTGTCTTTTCTTATGTATCGGGCAAGTACAATCATCCAAAGAAGTGTTATACCTATGGGGAAACATTTATTGACTTACAAGGCATCTCCTTCCACCTTTCACTCCACTTACATTTGACCTATATGGGATTCATTTTCATCCATATTCATCTCCATATCAATCCCCCTAGGGTCACTAGGATCGCCTCCCTAGAGTTACCTAGTCACCCTTGAAGTGCGAGACCTGCATCGAGGTGACATTGGGTGTAGGATTCCCAAGTTGTAGCACTTGTTTCGTGGTTGGGTCGAGATTTTCCCAACCTACAACTTGCACTATAACATTTTGGCATCGTTTTTGGGGAGGATTTTGAATCCTCTTCGTACCCTAACGACACTTTGGTAAGCTATCCCAAATCCTTTCCCTTAGCTTGCCTAGCGACTCCACCCAAAGGACTTTCCCTTTCCACCCTTCTTGATGAGCTCACCTTAAATCTCATATCACGACTCCACCTTCCCATAACCCACTTTTCCTTTGTTTTCCCCTTTTCATCCTTTGATGAGCCTTGAGCTCATCTGGCGAGTCCATTGAGGTGTTACCCCAAGTAATGGAAACATGGACTTGTCACACTTTCATGAAGCATACAAAGCGTTGGATCTCAAAGCTATTGATGGATATCCAAATAAGTTCCCAATTAACCAATTCAGCCTTCTCCCAAACTTCGATGGTAATCCATTGTCATTCATACCACATGTTGTTGAGTTTGTCAGAGCCATCTCATTTTTTAGTGCACTACATGAGGATGTGTGCTTGTGATTTTTTTTGCTATCCTCGGGAAGAGAACAGAGAGATTGGATCAGACATTCTTATAAGACAAGAAGCATATCTTCTTTGACAATCCTCATTAGAAATTTCCTTAATCATTGGGGACCAAAAGCTCAAAGTCTTGAAGATACATTTCAGGACCTGGAAGATGCCTTTTCAAGAGAAGGTTTTGACCTTAATCCTATTGAATGCTTAAGAGGAATGCTTCTTCCATTGTTTGTTGAGACGAATGTTGAAAAATAAGAAGTTGACAACACCAGTGAGTAAAATTTTGAACGTCTCAAGCGAAGCAGAGATGAATATTTTGATTTTTGTAAAAAACTAATGAGACTTTTCCCTGATAAGGACTTTCTGGTTGAGTTTTGTGAGCAAAGAAGAGAGGATCTTGACGCCGTCATAGAATATTATGAAAAAATGTCTACCCAAAATTCAGCTTGGGAAGTGATCATTGCATATTTTGGAACAAATTAGTTATATGATGCTCTAACCGAGGAGTATAGATATCAAGAAGGCTTCCCAAGTGATGATGAAGAGCTCTTCATGCTCGAGGAACTCTATGAAATTGTCTTAGATCAAGATAGAGATCGTGAATTATTTGAACCTTTTGAGGATGATGAAGACCCAGATGAAATACAGCACCCAAATGAAGATACATTGGTGTCCTTGCTCCCACTTGATGAAGATGATGTCATTCAGGCTTGTTCTCCTCGTGCATATGAATATGAAGTATCTACCCTTCCACTTGATGAGGACATCGAGACATCTTCTCCTCCTACACATAAGAATAGAACATGATGAGTTATAATCCTTTTGAGAACTTTGATGATGCTTTGTTCCGTGACTATGGAAATGAAGAAAACTCCCAAAAGGATCTTGATGAAGTTTCTCTTGTAGAAGGCCTGAACGATACATTGTCCTCTACTATCCCTTTCGAAGAAGATTAAGTTATCCAGTCTTGTGAATAAGTAATCAGCTTCTATGATGTAGATGAAATCATGGAACAACCCCCAGATATAGTTGATGATCACATTGATGATTTCATACAGAATGGGAGATTCAAATGGGATTTGGGTTGTTTCATTTTTTACGGAAATCCTATCTATGGCATTGAAGGCAGATCTTGGATAATGGATACATAAAGCATTTATTCAAAGGATTTATTTTTACATATAGATGGTCCATATATGTGTTAACCCAATGATATGGTCACAGATTTGTTCCACCCATTCGAGGATGACCTGACGTAGCATTTTCAGGATGATTTTCAACCACCATACTCATATTTTGATAGACACCGTGTTGTGGCCCACCCAAAGAAATATGAGGTCCATACTACCCAATGAAAGTACTTTCACGTTCAGACTTTGGGTAGGGATTTGCAAACAAAGAAGAGATGTTTCTTGAGTCTGATGGGGGAATTTTTCTCTAAGGTTGTGCCTTACCCCGTTTCCTCTTGTTGGGAAATCATAGTGTTTTCTTTAGATCTCTTGTCCTTTCTCATCCTTCAGGGAGCAGTGATATTCTAAGTGAGGATGAAGATGAGCCATCATCTAGTCCAATCCAGAGATGGATAGATCGGTCTTGTGGCTATGCTTGCAAATGGGAGTTCCAGGATGATCGAGATTTTGGTTTTTCTTTTAGCACGATTTCCTCCCTCCCACCCATATCCATGAGTTTTATTTCATGATTGATTATATGTTTATCCATGCTAATGATTACTATGTGATGGACTTATATTTTTTGTTTCACATGATTAAGCACAAGGGGAAATGTTTTCATCCAATGATCAGTTGGTTGCACTAGTTGTACGACTTCACCTGACATTGTCCAACACGTGATCTTCAGGGCCCCAAGGCCCCATGTAAGTAGGTAAGTCATTTTGATTCCCTACATTTGAATTTTGATTGCTTATAATAGTTTAGATGCATTTCATTTTCATTTTTCTCTACTTGCATATTGATTTCATGCCTAATTTAGAATTTTTTTTTATCTTTTTCTTGCTTAGTTGGTTTGGATTATGATCATATGAGAACAAGGATGAGTAGAACATCCTCCACTTGATAGTTTGATGTTTAATTGCAGGCATAGGTCTACCTGGAGATGTTGTGGTTCTCATGCACTCTATGGTGAGCACATGTCCCCAAGTAGGAGCCATATGCTATCCCCATTTTGTGGATAACTAAGGAGATGATGTCTTGAGGCCCTCAGGTTGCATATATGGACTACCGAGAGACTACATGACCAACAGTACCCTTTGAACAGATGGAAAACCCACTCACCACCATAGATGGTCACAAGTTTATAGATGGCATCCACCACATCAATTGGCTTCTGAAAGGAAATGGGCCTTTCTCCATGAGGTACAAGTCAGTATCATGGTGAGCATGATTTCAATACCTAAGCCATTTGATTATGGTGTATCTTAGATTGCTCTAGATTTCATGATATGTGCTTGGACATTATGCCTTTTTCCCTGCTTCACCTTGGTGGTTGACATTTTTCCCTAGTAAGTGGTCTTCTTTTGAAATGGTTTTCTACTAGGAAATCCCTTAATGATCCATCGTACCTTTCCTGACCATATTTACCATTTTTCATCATTATTCCCCTCTGTTTCCTTATCTCTTTGGATTTTAGGGTATATTGACCCAAGAAGGGGTTGTCCCTCATTCTATGGGAAGAAGGGGATAAAGGCCAAGAGGGTTTGGTGTTGGGTAAAATATAAAAGCCTTATATAAATATTCCATATGCTTCATCAAGGGATCACCCAAGAAAGCAATGAAACGCTTATATTTGAATAAAGGGGACCCACAATATAATAAATAAATGCTTAAAAGGCTAGTTGAAGGATAGGAGTTCTCATCACGAATCAGCCTATCACATCCATGAATATCTAGTGGTATGACATTTCCACCATCTGGTCACCAAACCAAGGTAATGGCTCTCAGTTGCATGGATGAGAGAAAGTGGGTCTCATCATGAACCAACCTTCTCATTTCCATTAGGTGTTTGTGGGTGGCATTGCCACCATCTGGTCACCACGCCAGGGCAGTGACCTTCAATCTCTCCTTATGTTATTATGAAAGAAAATATAAAGAAAGAAAAATAAAAGGAAATTGATGGAATTGGAAAAAGTGCATTGCGGATGAAGGTACCACACACCCTCTATAAAGGAACCCATGAATGAGACACTACGACCCCTTGTATGTCATGAGCCCCATGCCCATTGAGTCTTGACCCCATCCACCTCATACAATTTACATGGATTAGAGAGGGACCTCTTGGAAGCTCTCCTTGACCTAGGCCAAGATCTACCCAATAGGACACCTTGTCAACCCTCCCATATTTAAGCTTGACAAGTCGCATAGTGTCTTTGAGATGTTAATTGTTTGATATGGTGATCTTTGATGCACATGCTTGGATGGCTTATTTATTGATTGGATTCACTTATCATGATGTTATGACTTGAGATCCTTGGAGGGCATGTTCATTTGTCTTTGTAGGACCTAGTTGGTGGACAGTTTTGGGAGAACAAGCTTAGCTTGGGCTTCCATGGGGATACAAGCCCACAAGTTGGATGTGAGGGGCCCGCATGTCGAATGAGAGAGATAAAACTTGGAAGGCCTCAAATATGACTTGGAAAACATGGCCTAGCCCCCACATGCCAAATGTTTTTCTTAGGAGAGGAAAAACGTCACTTCTAGAGACATGAAGTCACCTAGGAGGGGTTAGGGCTTGGTGGTGAGATGCCACTCATTTACACTTGGATGTTTTGAGGACAAGAGGGTCTTCACCATGATGATTTCACTTAGATTCTTTATACATGGTCTTTGGAGGCCTATCCACGCTTCTACAACACCAGCGACTTCCTCAAAGTGGAAAAACGTCCCCTAAAGGGGTGACGTCCTCCTAAATTAGGGCTTAATTTTGTTAAGGAGGAAATATTAGGGTTGTTGACCCCTACTATTTTGTTTTACTCCTTATTTTGTGGACAAGTTATGTTAGCTAAATTTTGTATAAATAGAGATCATAAGATCTCATTTTGAATCATAACTCTCCCTCTTGTTAGAGGCTTGTCTGAAATTTTCGTATCTCTTGTCTCTTTTAGCTCTTTTAGATCTTTTGCACTTGTTTTATGGATATGTTATGAATGGTTGATGGAGGAAGGCCTAGCGCTAGCTTTGGATGGTGCTTTCTAACTCTTGTGGTGAATTGTCTTAGCATTTCTCTTGATCTTGGTATGATTTTTACTCTCTTGCTATCATTTTATTCAAGTCAAGTATTTTTATGATAGGATCAAGGTGGGAATTATAAGGGAATACACCCCCACCATATCCTTCATCATTTTATTTGCTTCATCTCATCGATCAAGGGTTTGCTAAGAGAAGTATAAGGGCATACACCCTCTTAGCTTAAATCCTAGCTTAGAGAAACTTTATTTTGGGAGTAAAAGGGATTAAACCCCAAAGGAGGTAGCTTCTATAAGTTCCTTGCAACTCCATTAACCCAATAGTAAAAGAACTAGTCATTGATTTGTTGCATTGGAGAAATAAAATATTGCATTCATGATTTCCGGTCATTTTTACTTCTTGCAAAGTGGATTGTTTTCATTGTGCCTTGGGAACCTCACAGCCACTAGGGTGTCCTCATATAGAGGCTACTTATTGATGTTTTTATAAAATTTCATATTCAACCATTGGTTTTTGCTCAAAGTTTGGACACTTACTCTACTTGTCCTAACGCACTTTTTGGCAAAGTTTGAGGAGATTTGAGTGGCTGATTTTATTGTTGTAATACATTGAATGTTACAACCATAAGGATGATATAATTTGTTGCATACAAGTGTTTACAACAGCCTTATCTTGTATGCTAAGAGTAATGGTTTTTCATCTTGAGTTTAGCTAGTCATTTACTAGTTTTTCTCTTGCACTTTCTATGTTGATCTTTAGCATTTATTGAGAATCTTATAATACCTTTTTCTCGCTGATATATAATGTTATATATTTCTGAAAATTAGGGAAATCAATCTTAACTTTCAGATGCAACTAATATTTAATATTGCAAAGTGTCTTTTCTTGTGTCTCGGACAGGTACAATCATCCAGAGAAGTGTTATACCTATGGCGCAACATTTCTTGACTTGAAATGAATCTCATTACACCTTTCACTCCACTTAGACTTGACCTATAGGGGCTTCATTTCCATCCATATTCATCTCCATCTCAATCCCCCTAGGGTCACCAACATCGCCTCCCTAGAGTGACCTAGTCACCCTTGAAGTGTGGGACCTACATTGAGGTGGCATTGGGTATACAATTCCCAAGTTGTAGCACTTGTTCCGTGGTTGGGTCGTGATTTTCCCAACCTACAACTTGCACTATAATAGGTGCCTCTATTGAATCCCCTGGACTACAATAGAAAAAAAATTCTTTATATCGTTGTGTCTGAAGGAACGATTGGTATGGTACTTGTTCAGGAGGATGATGAGCTCCATGAGCATGTTGTATACTACCTTAGTCAAAATCTAGTTGGTCCTGAAGTCAAATACTCTCACATAGAGAAGTTTTCCTTGGTCATTGTACATGCGGTTCAGATATTACGACATTATCTCTTACTCTGAAAAAATACTCTGGTTGCAGATATCAATCCATTTCAATACGTCCTTACTAGGTGTATTATAGAGGGGAAATACAATAATTGGATTGTTATTTTGCAAGAATTAGATCTCAATTTTGCTTCTACGAAATCCAAGAAGTCATTGTTTTTTGCAGAATTGATGTCAGACTTCCCTAGACTGGATGAGGATATTTTTCATGACGATACGTTCATGGATTAACATATGTTCCTTATCTCTTGTTAGGACCCCTGGTATGGAGATATTTTAAACTACCTTCAAACCTTGAAGCCCCCCCATCATCTGTCGAGAGACGACCGACAACATATACGTCATAAAGCTAAAAAATACCTTATTATTGGCGACACTTTGTATTGTCGAGGGGTGGATAATATTTTTCATCGTTGTTTGAATCATGAGAAGGTTAACATTGTTCTCAATGATTGTCCCAGTGGGGCATGTGGTGGTCATTTATCCAGGCTTGCAACAATGCAAAAGATATTGGGAGTTGCTTATTTTTTGCCGTCAATTTTTAAAGATTGCATTAAAGAGGTTAAGAAGTGTCGCCCTTGCTAGGTGTTCACTTGGAAAATGAACTCGCACCCAATCCCTCTTCACCCAATCATCACCATCGTTCCCTTTACTAAGTGGGCGATGTATTTCATGAACTACAACCCAGCCTCGGTTGGGGGGCACCAACATATTATCATGGTCGTAGAGTATTTTACTAAATGGGCTGAGGCCATCCCTACCATTAAATTCGATGGTAAGACTGCAACATTTTTCATGTTCAATCAGATTATATCCAAGTTCGGAATCCCAAGAGAGATTGACATTGATCATGGCAGCCACTTCCAGAATGAGATGATGACAGAGTTGGAATTGAAACCGGGGTTTACACATGGTCATTCTTCCCCTTATTATCCCCGGGAAAATGGACAAGTAGAGGTTGTGAAGAAATATCTAATGGCCAAAAAAATATCATTCAGAGTAAATCTAACTGACATGTGATGCTTTACCATGCTCTTTGTTCATACTGAAACACAACAAATACTTCCACCGGTTTCTCATTGTTTCAGTTAGTACACAGTGTGGAGTCGATTCTTCCTATTGAATGTGAAATCCCTTCCCGTAAATTGGCAATCGAGCTCCTACCTGACATGACGGATCTCAAAGAACGACTTGTACACCTAGAGCACCTTGATGAGCAGCATAGAGATTCCTTTATTGCTATCAAAGAAAATAAATGATGTGTTAAGGTTCAATATGATAAGTTTGTCTGTCCCCACTAGTACACAGAGGGTGACTTGGTTCTCCTTTATGGCCAAGCCAAGGAACTGTTGGGGGAAGGAAAGTTCAACCCCATGTGGCACGATACTTATATAGTGTGATGTTTCCTAGAGAAAGGATCTTATGAATTAGAATATTATGAGAGGAATGTGCTAGACAAGACCAAAAATGGGCTCTACCTTAAAAGGTATTACGCTTGAGCCCTCAAAATTGGGCGTGACCTTTGTATATTAGTGTATATACTCCTTTTCTTTTGTTTCTTTTGTGTCATCGAGTTGCTTATTGATTTTTCCCTTGGTTGGCAGATGTCAATGAAGTCTTTGGTATACTTAGGATTNTTGTCTGTCCCCACTAGTACACAGAGGGTGACTTGGTTCTCCTTTATGGCCAAGCCAAGGAACTGTTGGGGGAAGGAAAGTTCAACCCCATGTGGCACGATACTTATATAGTGTGATGTTTCCTAGAGAAAGGATCTTATGAATTAGAATATTATGAGAGGAATGTGCTAGACAAGACCAAAAATGGGCTCTACCTTAAAAGGTATTACGCTTGAGCCCTCAAAATTGGGCGTGACCTTTGTATATTAGTGTATATACTCCTTTTCTTTTGTTTCTTTTGTGTCATCGAGTTGCTTATTGATTTTTCCCTTGGTTGGCAGATGTCAATGAAGTCTTTGGTATACTTAGGATTCGCAGATGGTGTTAGTCGTCTTACGCGGAACTTGGCTTCTGTTGCTTGGGTTATCTATTCAACTGAGGGAAAACTTGTGTCTTCGGGTGGTGTTTGTCTGGAGCCATCAACAAATAATGTGGTTAAGTATAGGGTCGTTATAGATCTATTAAGTGACACCATTTCACATAGTGTTCGATCTTTAGAAGTTCGCTTGGACTCTCAGTTAGTTGTATGTCAATTGAATGGAAATTATCGTGTGAGAGATCCTAATTTACTCCAATGATTCCTACAGGTACAAATTTTGGAACGATACTTTTATTTTTTTACTTATAATCGCATCCCTAGAAGTTATAATCAAGTATCTGATGCATATGCCAATTACATTCTAGATTGGCATTTGTCCCATAACTAAGTAAAGAAAACACATTTATTCAGTCATCCATTATAAAATATATAAGTTGAGTCGAAGACCAAATGTTTTTTGTTTGCCTTTATCAAATTGAAAAACACAAAAAATGAAATATATAAAAACCATTTTTTTATATAGTTTTTTTTCTTATGGACTAATAGCGCAGTGAAAGACCTGGTTTGAAGTGGTTTTTTCCAAGGTTTTTTAACAAATTTCCAACGTCATATTGTTCATTTGTGCCTCCAACAGGTATATTCTATCACCATCATATAGGATAGGTTCTCACCTCACTTCACATTTCTGCATCTTCCTATGACTATGATTCATATGCCCTAGGTACGAACCCATTTATTAGTGACAAAAAACCTTATCACTGCTACTAGAAGTGTCGTTATTAAGTGGTAGAGACTTACCAAACATGGGTACCCTAGTTAGAACCCTTTTGTCATTTGGTTCCCATGCATAAGTTAGTCCATAGGACTGGGAGTTCCTTATATTCCCAATATGACTTTGCATTCAAACCCCATTTTTCTTACTCAGTGTCATTCTGACTACTACCTATGGGAATCTCCCCGAGTCTTGGTTAAACTCTTTTTCGACTCCTGAAAATGAAAATATTGTCGAGTGAACTTGTCTCTTTCACACTTGTTAAATGGTTTTGAAAGGATGTCTTGTTGGCATGTTTTACAGATAATATATGCTTGTCGTTGATGGCAAGTACAACAGCGATGATGACTTGAGTACAGGAAGGATGTGCCAGGCGGGCACCAGAAGTCTTTTGGGAAGACGATGCAGAGCTAGCTCGACAAGATCAGAGTATGCAGTGATGGATCTCATTGAGATTTCCCGATGAACGTCATATCTGAGCCCGTGGTCCGACCGGCGTTTGATCCAGGAAAATATGCATGCTCTTTAACGAGCAAGGTGAAATGCGAAATCCTGAAAAACCCGAAACATGTGCATCACTCGAAGTAATGGATATCGGGATTACGGATACCGGGAGATAGAGATGCCACAGACTCTCATCATTAGGAGTCTCGAAAATGTGAAATGCAAAATGGTGAAATGATCTAAGCTGTTGGATCAAGGTGTGATCTAGGTCGTCAGATCCGGGAGGTGAATGTGACAAACCACATCAACAAACCACGTCAGTTAAGGACATGTGGCACAATCAGGCAATGACAAGTGTCAAGTTGATTCAACATTTCAGACACATGTAAGTCACTGATCAGAGTGCCACGTGGCAGTTGTTAAACACATGTCAATCCATGTGTGACGTCAATAGGTTTACATCACACCAGGATTTCGGTTACCGGGAGTTGGAGGAATCAAAAGTGAAGACTCTTTATCTCAGGAGTCCCGAAATCACAAAACCTGAAGTCGTGAAATGTCGATTCGCCGAAAAGAAAAACGTCGAAATCTCGTCAGTCGTCCATCTTAGTGGGTTATGTGAGCCATCTGATCACCAAGGGTTGTGGACCGTTGACTAGCATAAAGAAGGCCTATGAAGTGTCGAAATCACAACAAGATCGGGATCGTTGGGTCCATAGGACAGGTGGCGAAAGATCGTCATTTCGCTGACTGGAGAGTCAAAGGAACGGGGTTCCCTAACCTCTCAAATTCGCGATATGCGAAATTGTGAAACATTCTCAGCCATCAATTCAAGGTTTGATCTGGACCATTGATCCGATTTTTTTTGGAGTATCGGATACCGAGAAATGGAGGGGTCAAGGCTCGTGACTTCTTTTCATCATAAGAATGTTGAAATCATGATATGCGAAATCACGAAGAGATCTGGACCGACGAATCGTCAAAAGTGTGAACCATTGATATGACTCCATTTTGGAGTTTTGGATACCGAAACTTGGAGGTGTCAAGAACACTTCACCATAGGGTCGTCGAAGTCCCGAAATGTGAAATTGCGATATGCAGCTTCGAACTAGTCGTTGGTCACCACCTTTGGTCACGTGGGGGAAGGAGATAGTACAAACAAGATCCTTTTTGGAGTTTTGGGGATTAGGACATGGAGTGTAACAAATCTATACCCCGGGGATCCTGAAATACTGAAATGCAAAATGTCGAAATGAACGCAAGATTTAGAGAAGTTAATCCAATGGTGCAGATGAAACTGAAGAAGATCGGAGGGCTATTGTTGCACTTCTCATAGTAACCACTAGAAACCACCGATGGTTTCTTCTAGAGGACTCGAAGACACTTCGGGGTGATTGAAAGAGAAGGTGAATATTCTCAAGGGATCGGCCAGTAGAACAAAGACTGTTCATGGAGGAAATTGACAGCTAGATGAGCGTTGGAGCCTGTAACTGCAACATAATAGTTGAGCTCGACTGTAATAGAAGATGAAGAATCTCAACTGATGGTGAGGCGAAGGAATTTGATTATGACACCCCGTGATGATGGACAGGTGGTATGAATCAATAGAGAAGCTGAAGCATTGCCATAATGAACAGGCAGAGCACTCGACATGTAGAGGATGCAGAACCATGGGATAGAAAGCATGCACAAGATGCATAGGGAGTATAATAATGGGGAACAAAGAAGAGATTGTTGTTGTTGTTGTTGTTGGGAGTGATGTGTGTGCAAAGAAGAAGGTGGAGTGCAGCAGCTGAAAGGCATAGAAGACAAATGGTGCATTGAAGAGGAATGGCATACATAGTACAAAAGAGAGAAGAACAGAAAGTGCAAGGGATGTGTGCAGGATGACAGTGTGGTAGACACAGCAGTGAAATCTTGCAGAACAGTGATGAGACTGGTAAGTTGTTGTTGAACATTATATCACTATAATAAGTTTCAGTAACACATTTTTAATAAATCAGGGTGGTAGGAAGGTGCTAGGGAGGACTAGTGTCCTCAGAGGTTCAAGTGGGTGCTTGAACACAGGGAGTTGGTGCTTCCTTCTAGTTGGTGCTAGAGAAACCAGGGAGTATGTGCTTCCTTCTAGTGGATGCTAGAGAAATTAGAGAGTTGGTGCTCTCAGCAAGTTGCAACTTGCAAAATCAGAGGTTGTAGCCTCACAATGAGTTGGTGCGCATATGTATGATATTGTAAAGAATGTAAATAATACTTATCATATAAAGAAGAAGAGGTTTTAACCCTTTATGGGTTTCCCTGGGAAATATATGTCTCTGTGTATCTCATATATAAATGGTTGATGGTGTATGTGCCATGGTTTATTTCCCTGCATTATTGTGATTATCATTGAGTGCCCAATAAAGAATTTAAAAGAATCATAATTGTTTANCCCCCACTTAGTTGACCAACACATCTATTTGGTATAATTTTAACCCTTTTCCGTACCAAGAAGACTATTTACGAAAAATGAATACTCTAGTCGTCATTGGCTAGAAGAGTTCTCCTGGGTATTATTTTATACTTTTTCGGGCCTAGGGGACTAAATCTACAAAAAATGACACTTTTGAGTTAAGTTGTAATTGCATTCCATTATCTTGATTTCATTTTTGAGCCTATTGTCGGCTCCCACTTTCTCATTATAATCCTCTTTCCCCAACAATTCTCATCACTATCCAAGTAGTGCCTTTCATATATCCTTTGCAGCTTGACACCCTTTACCCGTAGGGGAAATATCCCCCGAGTTTCCATGCCCCGCATGCGTTCCCTTGCATTGAGCATAGGTATGTTCCACTGCTTGGAACTAATTTATTATTTGTGACAATCATTTCCTCTCCTATATCATAGCATTTTTTTTACTATGAAAAAAACAAAAAAACAAGATGGGCGGGAAAATAATATTATCTCCTATCGGTAGCAGTCATATATCCTTTGAACAGAGCACAAAATCTTGAGTCCATTTCATCCAAGGTTTGGTTTTAGCATGACCTTAGGAAGCTAAGCTTGTTACTTAGAGTCTAATCCTTCGACTGGTTATTCTTATAGTCCCTATGGAGAGTTTGTCACTGCCTCTTGTGTCGCAAACCTTTGTCAATGATCAATGTCAAGTCTATGCTTCCTGAGTTATCCATATGGCTCATGGTCTTGTTCAAAGTAAGTATAAATATTGTGTCGTCCACTCCTCATAAATCTTGACTTTGCATGTCGTCCATACCCTCAGTATATCTCAGAATCACATGAAGTTGTTTTCCTACCTTGCACCCTTGGCCTACTTTCATCATGGGTAGGTAACCTTGAACCCAGCAGATGACATCTCCTCATTGGTCATTGACTGGGGGGTTTCCCTTATGTTTGATGGAAATAAATATATTCACACATTAGGATTTGTGCAGTGTCTTGGATTCCATTAGCCCTATTGGTGGTTTCCTTTCCTTTGTTGAAATTTTTCCTTATTGGATGTTATTCAGAGAGTCTATTTCTTGCACTACTTTCATCGGGTGCATGCGAGAGATGCACATGGTTGTTAGTTCATGAAAATCCTATTCGTTCGAGCTCCTCCTAATTATCAAGGTATTTCTTTGTACCTCACAATGGATGATGAGAGATGCCTTAATTCTCTCCTTTCAACGAGTCTCCTTCCATCGACTTCAGCTCATCTATTTTGGAATTGAGATCTAGAGTCCTATGAGTACCTAGAGGCTTGCAGTCATCAATGGTAGGTTCTCCCACCATCGATAGTTGGGAATACATCAATGTCTCTTGATCAATGGATTCTTCAAGTGTTCAACCTCAACACCCTTATTCACACTTGTTGAATGTAATTGGTGCCTTGACACCTAATTTTATCATTGGTGGGTTGTCTCGCGTTTGGTAACGGTATACCTTAATGAATGGTAATCAAACAAAGTCTCATTGTGTTCGACTTAAACTCCTCTATTCACATAATGTAGACTTGCACCTTGGGAAGATATGTAGAAGACCTCCATATTACATTAGAAACACCCCATATCTGATGTTGTATTTCATTGGACCAATACCTATATGAATTCATTGATCATGGAAGATCATATTGTACTCCATTGTATACATATATCTTCGGTTTGTTTTGAGACTGGACTCCACTATGTTTATTTCATGACTATAACAACCTATGGCATATGTCAACTTTTTATTTCCTATTCATGGCCATGAAAAACTATTTTATATATATCCACATGGATCTGCAGTGTAGTTCATATTGGCAGCCATGTGTACAAACTCAATATGGATTGTAATATTCTCATGAGTAACTAGTACTTCCATTTGAGTCTTCATTACTCCACTTCTGAGAATTATAATGTATTTATGCCATCACAGATACTCCTCTGACCTCACACATTAGGGGGCATCTATTATAGAAAAAATTTCCACACTCCATGCATCTTGCTCCGATGGCCTTCCATTTCCCTCCGCAGACTTCATTTCCCCATTTTTATCACTCCAAAGCTTAAAATACTCATTTGTATACATGTACGTGACCTCTCAATTATAAAGATCGTGTACGTACATGGGATGCTCCATTACAACCTGCGTACATCAGGTTTGGTGCTCAAAAAATTAAAATTGCGTCAAGTTTCTATGTCATGTCACGAGATCTATGATCCTTGACCTTCCATATAATGGAAACACTTCGATTCGACCCTTCAATTCCATTTGGAGGCTATAACTTGAGCCATATCCAAGATTTCATATACACCATTCATCATAGAGAGCAAAGACACTCTGGAGAAATGTCACCTCAATTGAGTCTGCATCCCTTTGTCCTTGAAAGTCTAAACATATTGTGTTCATCCCCCAAGATCTTCGTATCTTGTGATGGGAAACTTCATTGACTCCTACTTGTGAGATTTCCTTTGTGGAGGATTGAAGTGGTGGAGGCCCAACTGGAGGGACTTAGTTTCTCGGTTCTGATATGTGTCGTTACAGAATTGTGTCCCCTATGTACTTCTATTTATTACATTAATAGAAATACTCTTTTCTCATCGAATTGATATCTTGAAAATATTTTTATTTCTTTCCATGGGTGTATGTGTTATTAATTCTAATGGATTATGTCGATTTATATGCTAACATTATATATCATTACCACATTCTTCCATATCTTGGTTTTTGAAGACAATTTGCAGGTGTAAAGCTTTGGGTCACGTGCTCAGCGATGGTCTCCTTCAGACATCTGAACGAGGTAGGATTCTAGCCTTCTCTTGTTATAATTTCATTTATATAGCATACTTGAGATTACAGTTGATTTATGGGTGTCATTCCATCTGGTGTGGTTTTCCCCTAGCCATAGAGATATTTTTCTCATAACAACTATCAACTATAGAAGTTGAGTACATGGAAACCACTCATGGATGTTAGGATTCTATATGGTTGAAAATATTGTGTTCAGGTATTTGTTTTGTACAAAATGTAATGAGGATAGGTTGTGATATTTCAAGTGCATTTTTTTGGCAAAGAACCTTGCTTCTCATTCCAAGACAATCATATTGATATGCAATGCCTTTTTGTTAGAGACATGGTTGAAGATAATACGTGTTGTTGGAGAAGTTTGAAACCTTGAACAATGTTGCAAACTCATTGACAGAGTCTATCACTATTGAGAAGTTTTCTTGGTGTAGAGAATCAATAGGCATAACTACCCTTAGCAAATGATTATATGAATGCATTGTGCATGACATTTATTTGGAAAATAATACAAGTAGGAGAATGTTGGGAATGTGTTGTACTCTTTGAAAGTATACTTAGTGTCATCCCAATGCAAAGGGGATTCAGTGTCGAATCCCTCAAGAGAAAATTTTGGATTTGTTTTTGGTCCATTTTATGCTCTTTTGGCCCATTGTAAATTAATTATGATTAAGGAATCAAGATTGTAATCTAATCTAGATTAATGGATTAGAGATTTAGATGTTGCAAAATACCTAAATGTTGTATTGTGAATGGATAAGTTAATACAACAAGGGAGAGGGAGAGGTGTGGCTCTCAACTAGGTTGGTTTTCCCAATTAAAGGTTCCCAAGGAAAATCCTTGTTTACTTTATGTGTGTGCCATTGTTATTCTTATGTTTTAAATTATGTTAGTATTTTTTTTCTTAAATGGATTTTTATCAATCTCTTCAAAGAAGAGGGGAGGAGACATACTATCCAGAATTAGTAGAGTAGGGGATATAAGAGAAGAAGTGCAGGAGAAATGCTTGAAAGAAGGAGAACTGCCAAAGGAGTGCATTCAAGAAGGAGAAGCACCAAAAGGGTGCACTGAGATAAAGGATGATAGAATAGAAGAAGAGCATGTTGAATACCAAAAAAAAATATGAAGATAATATAATGATAAAAAAGAGATGGAAGTAGTACTTTAGACACCAATTATGCCCCAAGCTAGACTAAGGATGATATACAAAAGTGAGTATACCTCAAGAGTAGTATAATTATTGGCACAAATGATATTAGAGGAATTATCAAGATCCAAGTAGGATAAAATAAGTTGGAGTAATCCCCTTAGAACCACCCCTCACGCACAATTCATCAAAAGAAGAATAAGTTTAGTAGAAACAAAGGTTAGAAATAAAATTCAGCAAAGGATATGAGTAGTGATAGTAAATAGAAGTAGAATAGTAGAAAGGAAATTAAATTTGGCAATGGTAGGAACAACAAATGATACAATTATTAGACTTCCTATGTTCAATGGCACTCCGAAGGACATTGCAAAACAACACTAGTTCATGTTTGAAGCTATATAGATGGTGAATAAGATCATAGATGAAGATTAGGAGATTTTGTGGTTGGAAGCCACTTTGGACATAGAGATTTATAGTGGTACATGAATTACAAAAGCAATGTACCAACATGATAGACTAGAGGTATAGATGAGATAAAGAATCACTTAATTAAGGATTTTTATAAGCCCATGCTAGAGCAACAATGCATTACGGAGATAAAAGAGATAAAGCAGAAAGTGGAACAAGTAGTATGGGGATATGATCAAATATTTAAAGATTTGATGGGAAAATTAACATTCAAGATTCAATATGTCCAACATAGAGAATGGTTCATTGCATAATTACTTCCCCGTGTCATAATTCTCCTTACTCAACAGAAGATATACACATAGATAGAATCCTTAGAGATTGTCATGTGCATGGAATCTATAGGGGGGTTTGTGGAACTGCCCTATGTTGGAACATCAAACATTGATGGTTCATCACACATATCCTTTGTTTAGCCAGCCAAGCATTCTACCTACATATAGATACAGTCGTTTGGGCGATCGACCAACACACTACATTAGTCAGTCGAGTAGTTGACGTGCATGTCGGTCGAACAAACGACCAACAATTGAAGATAGTCGGGTGGTGGATCAAATAGTCTAGAAAATGACTATGATTTGGTTGCATAGGTGGTCAGGTTGAGCATCCTTGTCAAGACAACTCGACAGCGTGGATTTGGCGGAGTCAACTCTAACCACCAACGGTTACATGTGGACAAGATCATTCAAATTCTATGGAAGTTGGTTAGGTATTAAGGCTATAAATAAAATACCCCTTGGGTCATTATTATCATGGATATCAAGATATCAAATATTCACTGTGATGTTCTGATCACAATGAACTTTTCTTAAGTGTTGTAACGGTGTATTTAGACACCATATTTTTTTTCAAAAGTTTGTATTCCTCTTCGATTATATACATAAGTGTTATCTATTTTCATCACTAGTTCCACCCCTTCCATAACATGGTATCATATTCAATGATATAAAACCTAGACCTATTATCTGCAAACCTTGTTGAGTTAAATATGTCGTGTGATCTACTCTGGACCAGTGGTTTTTTTATTGGAATCTTGAAAACAAACTTTTTGTATAGATATTGAAGATGGATTCAAAGATCGATCCTATTATTCTAAACCGATCCAATTATTGAGTATGGGCATCATATATGGAAACCTTTTTTAAGAGTAAAGTATTGTGGTAGTATATGAAGGTTGCAATTCTAGATCTAACAAACGATTAGGATAAGTTCATTGTTCATGGAAATAAGGATGAGGTTGTGGGGGTCATCACGACCTATATCTCATGGGAGATTCGGTTTCACCTCAATGGAATCGATTGCCCTCATCAAGTCTAAAAGAAGTTGAATTCGTGGTTCAACCAAGTAAATGAGAGCCACATCATGAAGTTAGAGAAAGAATTGATCTCTCTTGATCCTCATTATTTTTATAGAATGGAGGACTATTTGGCATGTGTTAAGGAACACTAGTTGAAATTGGGTGAATGTGGAAAGAACTATCAAAAGAAGGATGGACAACTCATCGAAATGGTCCTGATGAACTTGAGAACACCATTCGACATATTCGTGTCAAATTTCTACACCAACTGGAAAGCATATAAGGAATATGGTAAGGATTACACCTTTGAATCTTTTTGTGGTCTTTTAATTATTGATTAGCACATACTACTTGAAGAAGGAAAGCTTGGTGGTAAACATCAATCCCACTTGTTCAAGGGAAAGAGAAATGTGCATCCAAGGGATAGAGTACATTTTGATTCCTCTATACCAAAACCTACATTCCATGACCAAAAACTTAAGGGAAAGTTATATGCACCTCGTGGAAGTCAAAAGAAGAATACATGTTAGAACTATGGAAAGACTAGATATGTGAAAAAAAAATTATTTAAGAAGAGAGATGATTTAGAGGAGAAGGTTAAATGCATTAAAGGAGACGTGTCCATTATACGTCGACCCGCTGATAATTTCACCTTCCAAGACATAAATTCTCAAGCCTCATTGTCTCATTATGTGTAGAACGAATTGGTAGTCAACTTTGGGTGCACTTATCACATGGCTAAGGATGCCTCCTTGTTCACATGGTTGGATGAAGCTAAGGAGAGTAAAATATATGTTACTAATGACTTTGCTCTTGATGTTGTTGGTTACGGTGATGCTACTTGTCGACATGGAAAGATTGTCGATGTCTATCATGTGCCAAATATTAGTGCCAATATGTTGTCTATTGCTCAATTAAGAGATATAGGTAAGATTGTGTAATTTTATCTAGATTGGTTCTATGTTCGTGATTTGAAGAAAGACAAGTTGATTTTCATTGCAGCTTCTCGACCTAAAGGAAAGTTTATACAAATCTTGTGACACGACTCAAATTAACACTGAACTGAATACACTTGTTTCTCACACTAATGAGAGAATTTTAATTTGGCATGAGTGACTTAGACACCTGAATTTCTGGAGTCTGCGGGTACTGGCAACTCAGAAGATGGTTGTTGGTCTACCAAAGGTTTTTCCCCCTGAAGGAGTCTGTAAGGAATTGTAATTGGGAATCATCATCAAGCACCATTCGACTCTGACAAAGCATGGTGAGCACAGAACCTACTGGATCTAGTTTATAGTAATGTTTATTGCATCAATCTACCTTCACTGGTAGGTGCAAGGTATATTTTTACTTGCATTGATGATTTCTCTCGGTTTACATGGGGTTTATTTTCTGAAGAACAAAAACCTTGTCTTTGATAAGTTCAAGGAGTTTAGAGCCTTTGCTAAAAATAAATGTGGTTGACACATCAAGTTCCTGAGATTAGACAATGGTGGTGAGTATGTAAATTGACCTTTTGAAGAATACCTAGTTCGATCTGGTATTGAATGGCAGCGGTTGGTTCCTCACACACCTCAACTAAATGGTGTTGCAGAATGAAAGAATCATAAATTAGTCAAAACGACTACATGTCTATTGCGAGATAAAGATATGCCTCCTCTCTTTTGGGTCGAAGCAGTGTATTGTGCAAACTGTCTTCTCAATCGCATCTCGACTCGAGTTATTCCTTTCATAACTCCAATCGAATGGTGGCATGGAAAGAGGCCTTTAGTCAGACACCTCCATGTGTTTGGATGTGTTTCCTGAGCTCACATTTTTTATGATTGTAGAAATATGTTAGATGCAAAGAGTCATGCTTGCATCATGATGGGCTACTCTAAAGAGTCAAAATCCTATCGATTGTTTGGCCCTTTCAAACGAAAAATCATTATCAGATGAAATGTATGGTTTGATGAGAAGTATTTTTTCATTAAGTTGTTGAATTCCTCCTATGGATTTCTACAGGATGATCCCTTTGATGTTGTCTCTAAAATTAGTTCTCATGCTCCATATTTCAATCCTTTGACTGGATAATCGAAATTTGTTCATGTTTCGACTTGACCATCAACCTATGAGTTGACTAGTCCGTCATCCTCTATTTCGACTGATCCACTGACTAAATACCCTCCAATTTTTTATCAACCTATTGTAGTGAACCACAGTTCAACTATTTCTTGTCTACCCACATGGGTTTCTAAGAAAATTAAATTTATTGGAGCTGATACCGGGGATGTTTCCTCTGAACAACAAACTCGTAGTCAGAAGCAACATGCCATTGTTTCCTTGATGACTCATGTCCTTGAAAATTCTGATCTTGTTGCCTACTTAGATGTTGAAGGACGACCTGAATGGGAGAAGGCTATGTAGACATAAATTGATTCATTGTCGAAGAATCACACTTGGGACTTAGTTCCCCAACTGCAAGGAAAGAACATTGTGAAGTGTCGATGGGTCTACAGGACCAATTTTACCTCAAAAGGTGTTGTTGAGGGAAATAACATAGTTTGCAAAGATGAACTATGTTATTTCCCTTGCTACTCGTTTTGGATGGAATATCCATTAGATGGATGTGAAGAGTACATTCCTTCATGGAGACCTATTTGAAGAAATTTCCATGTAACAGTCACTTGATTTTGTGACAAATTCTAACTTGGTTTGTCGACTCAATAAGTCTCTTTATGGTTTCAAGAAGGCTCCTCGAGATTGGTGTGTTAAGATAGACAATTTATTTATTCAACTTGGTTTCAAACATTCTGAATCTGATTAGAACTTGTACATACTCCATACCAATGGAGACACCTTTATTGTTGTTGTATATGTAGACAACCTACTCATTACTAGCAATAATAATGATCTCATCCTTAGATTGAAGGAACAACTTGTTGACTCCTTTGACATGGTAGATCTTGGTACTCTACATTATTTTTTGGGTCTTCAAGTATTACCACTATGTGGTGGATTTTTCATTTCTTAGTCTAAATATGTGATGGATTTTTTGACGTGTTTTAAGATGGTTGATTTCAATCTTTATGCTACTCCTTTCCAATATGGGGTAAATCTTTCCAAAACCTATCAAACACCTACATTCGATGCTACACTTTATCGACAACTAGTCGACAATATTATTTATCTTACTCGTAGTCGACCTACCATTTCCTTTATTGTTAGTGTGGTTTCTCGATTTATGCAGGGCCCTAAAGAAATCCACTGGAAAGTAGTCAAATTAATTTTCCACTATCTCAAGGGTACCACTCATTTTGGTATCAAGTATTGTCAAAGTTCAGATTCATTGTTCAGCTTCACCGACTCCGACTAGGCTAGAGACAGTGATGATTGGAATTCCACTTCTGGATATGTGTTTTGTCTAATCTCAGGACCATTGGTGTGGTTGTGAAAGAAACATAAGGTAGTCTCTTTTTCGACTGCGGAAGCATAATATCATGGCGGCGTTCAAGAAGGCACTGAAGTAGTATGGATCTTCCAACTTTTGGGAGAACTTGGCCTTCCTATTCATACCTCGATTACAATATATTATGATAATTAGAGTGTTATACAAGTTGTTGACAATCATGTTTCCCATGTTGAGCTCCATTCTCACTATTTGAGACAGTTGTTTCATGATAATGTCGTCTCTATTGAATATTACAGAACAAACGATGAGGTTGTTGATATATTCACTGAACCTTTAGCTGAAGCTAGATTTATCAAGCTTTCTACGATTCTCGGGCTTTAGGATACTACAATTATGGGGGGTGTCATGATGATGTAATTTCACCTCCTGAATCTCTATATATGTGCATTAATGGGGGGTCTTGGGACATCAAGAATTGATGGTTCATCAAACATCTCCTGGGTTCAGTCACTCGAGTGGTCGACCTACATCTAGATACAGTGGGTTGGGCGATCAACCAACACACTACATCATTCGGTCAAGTAATCAACGTGCTTGTCGATCGAAAAATCGACCAACAATCGAAGATAGTCTGGTGGTTGATCAAACATCCCAACAAATGACTACAAGTTGGACGCATATGCATTCGGTTCAAGAATCCTTGTCGAGCTGACTCGACATCGTAGATTTGGTAGAGTCAACTATAAATATCGTTGGTTACATGTGGATAAGATTTTCCAGATTCTATGGAATATGGTTAGATATTAAGGATATAAATAGAAAACCCCTTGGGTCATTATTATCATGGTGATCAAGAGATCAAATATGCACTTTGATGTTATTATCACAATGTGTTTTTCTTAAGTGTTGTAATAGTGTCTTTAGAAACCACCTTTTTTTTCAAATTTTTTGATTCCTCTTCGATTATCTACAGAAGTGTTTATCTATTTTTGTCACTAGTTCCACCCCTTCCCCAACAAACTCATGGTTAGCATAGGTTCATAATCAAATTCTACTTTGACTTGTTGATTGCATAAAATGGCCAAGGGTAAATCTATAAGAGAGAATGTATTGTATACCTTGTTTATAACAAAGAGTCACCACAGAAAGGAATGTCCTATGCTAGCTAAATACACCTCAACTGGCACACTGAATCTATTTTCTATAGGGACAAAGTTTTAATGGTGTGAAATTTATAAGTAGTGGGGAACAAGTTTTCTCAATGCCCCGTGTTGTAGAAGTACTAGACAAGCACCAACACACCCTTCTATGAGTTTTGTAAATGTATGGGACATGATGTAAACAATTGTAGGTTGTTACAATTGATGAAGGTGTATACCATGGATGCCTACAGGGAGAAAGGGTCAGGTGTATACAACCTATTTGTTTTAAATGTGGAGAAGTAGGGCACATTATGCACTACTAGACTAAACCTCGTGCGATGTGTGGAAATTTCCATACTATTGAGCATAAGATTAAAGAGTGTCCTAAATTAATAAAGAAGTGGAAAGAGAAACAAAGAAGAGTGGATGTGGTCACTACAGAGCCTCGAAAGGAATAAAATGATAAAATACTAGTAGTAATTGTAGTGAAAAAGAAGGAGCAAGAGATGGCCTTGAAGTAGACAAGGTATTAGACAGTAAAATTAGAAGAGTTGATGTAGCACCACCAAAAATTGATGCAGCCAAATAAAATAATTTTTTTCATGATGACTTGCAGAGATGTAGAATTCGCCAATGTGGGAGAAAGAAGTGTCTACCAATAGGAACCAAGACGTTGAACCAAAAAATCAAGTAAGTGAATTCTTGAAACGTTTCCTTAGTCTTCTAAATGATCCAAGTGTATCTATAAAGTTAAGTGAAATTTTGACTAGATGGATAGTTATGTTAGGGGATGACATCGTTGTCTCATCTCCTCTTCCTTAATGACATGTGAGACATGTGAGGAAGAAGAAGAGGACCAGTATGGAGTTTAATATGAAATGGAAGTAGGAGATTACAAGACGAAGGATTTCATGTTGGATCTAGGACATGATGTCGGAATACTTTTGAAGAAGTCTTGGGAGTTAATGGGGAGACCAAAGCTAGTTTGGTCTCGTATTCAACTGTGATTAGAAAAATAGTATATGATTTATTCCATTAGGAAAATAAAATATGTAGAACTTGAAATTAATGGGGTGAATACCTTAGCTTATTTTTAGGTGATAGAAATAATAGACAAGAAGGATTCTTATCCAACACTATTGGGAATAAATTGTGTGTTTAATGACAATGTTTCAAATTTAAGTTCGAGGAAGATGTCATATGAAAAAAATAACATAAGGGTTGTTTCACTTTTGGATCTCACTGAAGGTGATAGATTCACACAACCAACTAATGACAATATTCAATGTTGAATTCTTGAAAAAATTTACAATGGTATAATGAGGAGATAAGACTACTTAAATCCAATTGTGGATGGAGAAGTATATATTCATTTGATATAGATCTAGAATATGCAATGAATATACAAAAAGTAGTAGGGTATGAGTTGTCCAGTAGAAGATGTGCATATGTTGATAAATCATTGCACTTGATTGGTACTGAGCTACATGACCCTCTCAATTTGGTGGTACTTGCTTAGTGAATGCATTTATTAATAAAATGGAGGAGCATGTACTAGAAGAGAAAAGAGTACAAGAAATATATATAGTGGTGAAAGGAACTCCCATGCGTTGATGGGATATACATAGGGATCATATAAAAACATGGGCACGGGTGATGAATTGAATGTCATTAAGATTTATGCCTTCCAAGGAAGTGGAATTGACAAATAGGTACAAGGGTATAGAATATCCAAAGGATAACATATGTTTTTCCAAAAGAGGTGGACAAAAAAGAACCACCAAAAGGAGGAACGAACACATTGATTTATCCATACACCAGGTGTTGTGCCAAAGAGCTAGTATATACAAATAGAGACTCGGAGAGAAACAAGTTATTGGGAAACATTGCATAGAGAGTTTTGAACGATATTCAAATATGCATTTGAGGGCCCTATGTTGTCTATATCCTTGAAAGAAATATATCATTTTGTGTTCAATGAGAAACAAGGACTCTGAGATCGAGCATAGAAGGTGGTGTGTGCATACCATGAGAAATTAGAACAGATGAAAGAACATGTGTATTTCAAGAAGATGGATGGAGAGGAATCGAACGAGGAAGAAGATATGAGGAATTTGAAGATCAATTAAATTGAGGGAGAACAAGAAATCAAGGGAAAGGAAGCCAACAATAGCAAACCTTATTTTCAAGAACCCTTTAAGACAAGGGAAAGGAAGCCAACAATAGAAAACCTTATTTTCCCAAAGGAGGTGTTGGAAAATGTAGGAAGTAAGGAGGCTTATTTATTTATGGATTGTTTCTCAAGGTATCACCAAGTAAGAATAATATAATAGGACAAAAAAAAGACAGCCTTTGTTATGGAATGGGGATCCTTTGGATTAAAGAATGTTCCTACAATGTTCTCTAGAATTATGGTAACTGCTTTCAAAGAATTATTGAATAAGTTTTTGGAAGTTTACTTAGATGACCGGACAATGCTAATCCTACTCAAAGAACATATTCAAGAGTTGAGGATTATGCTAGGCATGTGTAGGCAACTCCATATTCCTTGAATTTGAAGAAATGTATTTTTTGTTACCTTTTGGAGTTCTACTTGGCCTCGTGGTGTGCAATGAGGGATTGCTAGTGGATCAAGCAAAGATTGTTGTTATCATTGACGTCACTACTCCAATGACAATGAAGGCCCTAATTACAACTTTGGGACATATAGGATATTATAATAAAAAATCATCATTTTTTTTCTAAAGTTGAAATTCCCTTAGAGAAGTTGTTGAAGAAAGATGCTAAGTTTGTCTATACACCAGAATGCCAAGAAACATTTGATCTGTTGAAACAAAATCGTTTGACCACACCCATCTTAATGTTTCCCAATTGGATTCAATTATTTCATGTGCATGTGGATGCTTTAGTGATAGAAATTGGTCCAATGCTTGTGGAGGAAAGTGAAGGGAACATAGACCATCCTTTCTCATTTTCTAGCAAAACAGTATCAGACATATAATGAAATTATATGACCATTGAGAGATAAGGCATTTCCATGGTCTATGCCTTGTAGAAATTTAGACATTATCTCCTTAGGTGCATTTAAATTATTCACAATTCACTTTGTGTTGATGTACTTGATGAACAAGCTAGTGTTGGGGGGATGGATTTATCACTGGTTACTCCTTTTTAAGGAGTTTTATTTTGAGGTAGTATTGAAACTAGGAAAACGTAATGTGGAATAACTAGTGGCTAGATCAACAAAATAATAGTTTATTGCAAGACATTTATAAAATTTGGCATGGACGATACCTTACGTAGATGTCATTTAGTGCATGAAAGGTTGCAATTTTATATGAAGCACATGAAGGCACAACAAGAGGTCATAATGTAGGGGAAAAAATCAACTGAAAAGGTGTAGTGCACAAGATTATGGTGGCCATGGTTGTTTCGAGATGCTAAGGTGTATACATGCTACCTTGGATATTTTACCTTTAATTGTTTCAGAACAAGATATTAAATCAATTATTTCCTAGTGAGGCACATAGAAGCAACTTAAAGTAGATCCTAAAGTCTAAATTACATCCATAAAATAATCTAGAGAAATCAAGAGCTAAAGATATAACACCACCAAAGATAGATCCGGAGATTGTATCTATTAAAGATTCATTGAGTCTAAACCTATTGAAGAGAAAACGAGAACACAATGAGGTGGAATGTGAGCATAAAGAGGAGTACGTAATGAAAGAGACCAAATTGGTTAGAAATAAGAGGACAAGATCTACAAAAATTCATCTTCTAGGATAGAGCATTAGTAGGATACGTCCATGCTCAAAGGCAAGTACTAGAGAAACCACAACACAACAAAGAGATCTTACAAGAGGAAAAGAAACCATGTCGCATCTCAAATCCATGACAAGACCTAGGGATATAGCTCATACTAAAGAGGAAACACAAATTTGAGTTCATAGAATATTATTACAATCAATGACTAAGGACAACACAATAAGGACAAAGATTCAATTACTCCTAAGAAGACAATAGAGGATGTTCCAAAAC